>CAIGQW010055820.1:3234510-3272726 GCA_903798125.1 Danio choprae | reverse complement strand
ATCTATCTATCTATCTATCTATCTATCTATCTATCTATCTATCTATCAATCTATCTATAGAACAAATTTTAGCAATCTTTGAGCTTTTACTTGTTTTGTTTTTTATTATTATATTTCTTCTTATTATTGAGAAGTACGGTCCCATGTGTGGGATTGTTATTTCTTTGGAGTACCAACCCACATATTCGATTTAGAACAGAATTTAGAACTTCCACATATAAATGGCAGAATTACAAGCCAAAATTCATATCGGCCACTCTTCTTAATTGAATCTTGATGCATTGCCATGAACTAAAATGGAATGAATGGTTTGAAGTTTTAAAGCTGTTAAAAAACTTGAGATATTGAGATATTCTAAACTTACAAATGTTTAAAACTCTATAAATCATATGTATGTCTATATGAATTGTCTTCAGAGTAAAGCTGAATGTAACTAGTTTTAAAAAAATATCAATGACCATGAAGGACCAACAACTTGTGGTTTCAGCCAGCCCAACAATTTATCACAACCTCCACATCTAGCTAGACAAATCAACTGTAACTCTTTCCTGGACAGCCAGGAATCTTGAAGCTTTGACTGAAGACCAACTGTACTTCATAGAGCATCCTGTTTGAATTCCTGCCTGCACATATTTTATACAACATTAAGAAGATTAGGCCATTTCAGATGATGCTATGCAACTCCTTGCTTGAGTTTTTTTGTTCTTTCCAGGCTTGGTTGTGGCAATGCTCCATTAGCAGGTTTTGCAACCAGTACTATCAAAATCCAGAATCTGGTAGCTACGGTGGCCTTCAAAAATAATAGTATAATAAACAGTGTCAGACCTCTGTTTATCAATTTACACTGGCTACAAATCAGTATTGAGGTATGCCTTTTTAAATATAATGCATTCTTGTGTGTTTAAAAAAAAGTTAGATTTTCAGTTATTTCACGTACACATAATATAGTAAAAGATTTTTAAATAATCCTCAAAGTAAAGGAAATGTAAACTCTACGTCTGAACAGAAGGGGGCGCAGTCATTCTAGATTAAAAATGAAACTTAAACATTTGACTATAAATAAATGTAAAAAAAAAAAACATGCAAATCTTTTGTTTATCTAAAGTATTTTGCTTGAGTGTGACTGAATCCTCAAAGTCAATGACAAAGGCATTGTTAAAATAGGATTAAATACATAGAGGATACTTAACATTTACGTTGTTGCACATTTGCGATATTTAAGATTTACATTTCACTTTAAATGCATGTTTTTTATTTACTCGAAATCAGCCATCAAGATAATACAACAACACGTCTGCAGTTACTCCCGACTTTTTTGGGGGACATAACTGATCTAATTTTAAGGAAAACAATATCCCCATTCATTCATTCATTCATTTTCATTTCGGCTTAGTCCCTTTATTAATCTGGGGTCGCCACAGCGGAATGAACCGCCAACTTATCCAGCATATGTTTTACGCAGCGGATGCCCTTCCAGCTGCAACCCATCTCTGGGAAACATCCATACACACCAATTCACACCCATACACTATGGACAATTTAGTCTACCCAATTCACCTGTACCGCATGTCTTTGGACTTGTGGGGGAAACCGGAGCACTCGGAGGAAACCCACGCCAACACAGGGAGAACATGCAAACTCCACACAGAAGCGCCAACTGACCCAGCCGAGGCTCGAACCAGCGACCTTCTTGCTGTAAGGCAAACGTGCTACCCACTGCGCCACTGTGAGGCCCACAATATCCCCATAACCTAACTAAATTGGCCGTAGTGTATGAGTGTGAATATGTGTGTATGGATGTTTCCCAGTACTGGGTTGCAGCTAGAAGGGCATCTGCTGTGTAAAACATATGCTGGATAAGTTGGCGGTTCATTCCGCTGTGGCGACCCCTGATGAATAAAGGGACTAAGACGAAGGAAAATGAATGAATGAATGCACTTTTATAAGAAACCATCTGTGTCCTGTTTGAATGACTACCGTCCCATAGCAATGATGCTCCAATCATGATGAAGTGCTTTAAGAGGTTAGTCATGCACAATATCAAGACCAGCCTCCCAAATACACTCGACCCGCTCCAGTTTGCATACCGTCCAAACCGCTCCACGGACTACGTAGTTTCTTCCACCCTCCACCTGGCTCTTACCCACTTAGAAAATAAAAACTGGTGCCCCTCTATCTTCCATTCAGGACATTTTCCTTTCACAGTGCTCCAGCAAAGCTAGTAGTATTGTAAAAGACTTTACTCACCCCTTCCACAGTCTCTTTTAGCTGCTGCCATCAGGAAGAAGGTTTTGAAGTATTAAAGCCTGCTCAGCTAGACTACTCAACAGCTTCTTCCCACAGGCTGTTAGCCCTCAACTCAAGTCAACTTACCCCCCCTCTGAAACCTCCTCATGCACAATACACCTGTGGAAGGACACCCCCTCGTCTCTCTGACTCTTGCACTAGGTTGCACATTTGCACTGTAGACACTTTCCTAATCCCTCCATGTCTCTTGGAAGCACTGTGCGTTTTTAAATTGTGCTTCATTCAGGTGAGTGGGCTTGACAAACCACCTCTTCTCTCTTATGCACCTGACACTTTATCTAAACTTCACCTTACAAGAACTCAATGTTTACTATAAATGTACCACAATCACGTTGCACTGCTTGCTTCAACCTTAAATACCTCTTGCACAATATTAGACCTTTAAAACCTCTTTTACACAATATCCTGCACAACATTGTTCAGTCCCATGGAAAAGTACTTGTATAGCCTGTCTTATGTGTATAGTTTATTCTATTTTATAACATATGTTAGTTATGCATAGGTTTTTATAATAGCTCTTATGGCCAGTGTTGTGTTTGTACTTATGATTAATCCATGTAGCACCGTTGACCTGCGAGACACGACATTTCTTTCCTCTGTAAGTCCACACATGTAGCGGAATGACAATAAAGCACGACTTGACTTGACTTGACTTATATGGACTTGGACTGTGATTTTTTTTAAAGAATTTCTTTAGAATATCCACACGGTGGCGCCAAAGATCGCAGTGAGACACGAGATCTAATCACGTTAACATTTACAGGTATAATAGTGCATACAGGTTTCAATATGACGTCTTTGATATCTAATCTGTCTCCAGGTTACATAAACTGCTATACTGTCAGTCCATTCATAGATTAATAAATACGCCACAAGATATACAAAAATAATAAAATAGAAATTTAAATTCTAAAATGGAATGTATAGCATCCAATAGTTTAAATAGCTTTCTCTCGTTATTTATTAAGTACTAAAGCTAAAATGAATAATTGTATAATAATAATAATAATAATAATTAAAATAATTAAAATTTATAATTAAAATTAACAATACATATTATTAATGTTATTATTATTATAAAAACACTTAAATAAAATGGGGCAGCTCGGTGGCGCAGTGGGTAGCACAATCACAGCAAGAAGGTCGCTGGTTCGAACCCCGGCTGGGTCAGTTGGCATTTCTGTGTGGAGTTTGCATGTTCTCCCCGTGTTTGCGTGGGTTTCCTCCGGGTGCTCCGGTTTCCCCCACAAGTCCAAAGACATGCAGTATAGGGGAATTGGGTAAGCTAAATTGTCTGTAGTGTATGAGTGTGAATGGGTGTGTATGGATGTTTCCCAGTGATGGGTTGCAGCTGGAAGGTCATCTGCTGCGTAAAACATATGCTGGATAAGTTGGCGGTTCATTCCGCTGTGGCAACCCCAGATTAATAAAGGAACTGAATGAATGAATGAATTAAATAAAACGCTTGAGTTGTCATAACCCAATGTTGGGTCATATATGGACAAGCCAATGTTAGGAAATCACTTATATTGCTGATAGCTATTTTTTATTTTTATTTTTTTTTGGTCAGGAAAGTGAGGAAACTTTTTAAAAAAATTTTATGCATGTAAAATCACCCAAAGATTTTCAATGTCATCAAGGAAGCAATTCTTCAACTTAAAATATATTATTTGTTATTATTTTAACTCAAAAAATAAAAATGGTGAATATATATGTATATAAATGTATTATATATGGGCCTCACGGTGGCGCAGTGGGTAGCACGTGGGTCGCCTCACAGCAAGAAGGTTGCCGGTTCAAGCCTCGGCTGGGCCAGTTGGCATTTCTGTGTGGAGTTTGCATGTTCTCCCCGTGTTGGCGTGGGTTTCCTCCAGATGCTCCGGTTTTCCCCACAGTCCAAAGACATGCGCTATAGATGAATTGGGTAAGCTAAATTGTTCGTAGTGTATGAGTGTGAATGAATGAATGAGTGTGTGTATGAATGAGTATGAATGTTTCCCAGTGATGGGTTGCAGCAGGAAGGGCATCCGCTGCGTAAAAACATGCTGGATAAGTAGGTGGTTCATTCCACTGTGGCGACCCCAGATTAATAAAGGGACTAAGCCGAAAAGAAAATGAATGAATGAATATTATATATAATTAAATTCGATTAAAAAATGTATATTGCATGGCAAATTTTTTTATTCACAAACAAAAAAATCTTAAATCCTTAAATCCAATTCTTAATTGACACTGAGTCTCTGCTTAAAGCTACAAGCTTATAAAGCTATATATCTAAACACAACACAATTTACAAACTGATAGAAATATACAAAGAACTCATGCTTCTTCCAGTAAGTTAATTTATTTGCTTTCTTATACTTTTAATCTAACTCTATATTTTCATTATTTTATTTTTTATCATGGTTTTCATTTGTGTCATCTTCTGTACAAATATTTCAAATTGCACTTAAATTAATCCAGATTTGTGTGTGTGTGTGTGTGTGTGTGTGTGTGCGTGCGTGCGTGCGTGCGTGCGTGCGTGCGTGCGTGCATGCATGCATGTGTGTGTGTGTGTACATTTTCTTTTCGAACAAAAAAAAAAATCTTTAGCAATACAATTGATTTGTTTTTTTATGAGTACATGTGCGGAGTAAAATACTGCAAGGCCCTTCACACCAGAATCTTTGTAGTATCTGGTGTCATCCCTTCCCCCTTCATCTAATGGATAGTCAAACACTCCAGGACTCAATCTTTATAATGAAAATACTGCATTAATTTTATTTTGTGATGTGTCATTGTAATTCAAGAGATGTTTTTAATCTTCAGATTGCTCCTGCACAAGCCATTTCAAAAATATTTGGCAGTGGCCCATCTCGCCCTACACATGCGTATGCTCCTTTTATTGAATGCCGTTTGTCAGAGGTGGACATTAAAAGCTCCCCTTTATTTGAATAAACTATTCAAGTTTTTTCCCCCTTCTTTCTTCTTTTCCTTTTTTTAAGCCATTGTGAAAATATGTAAATTGATCCTGAGAAGAACGCTTGACTCACACGTCTCTTATATCTCTGTGTTGTCCATTACAAAGTGCATCCCCTTTCCACTTTTTCATGTCATCTTGTCTTTATTAGCAGGTTGTGTACTGCTCTCTGATGATGAGATCGTCCTTCCCCGTCTTGCACTCACCATCTGAGGTCCAGAAGAGAACTACAAAAGAGAGGATGATTCTGATCAGCAAACAGTAATGTCATTTCAGTATTTTCTGCAATGCTTTAAAATTTGACATCAAATAAATGTGAGTTAAAATCACCAGACACTGATATGTTGCCCATAGTGGTTGATCAGGTTGGATTCTTCAATTACACACACACATTAAAATATATTTTATGTGGATGCATTTGATATTGGTCAACATTTTAATATGTAGGCCTAATAATAATAATAATAATAATAATAATAATAATAATAATAATAATAATAATAACACTTACAATTATTATTAAAAGTATTTACAGCATAATCAAAATGCAGAAGAAAATTCTGACCCATACAGTCCATGGTCAGTAAGTCTATTTTAATTTTGATGACTAATTGGTTGCAAACACCAGTTTTGGCTGCAAAAGGTCATTCTATGAAATTTCATACAAACAAAATATTTATGAATTTGTAATTCTTTATTTTATAATGGCACACACAAAGTGTGGATAAACTGAAATGTGAGGTTATACTTAAGTTGTTGTTTTGCATGACAAACTTTTATTGCTTACAAGACAGTGGACTGGAGAATGATTGTTTTATTATGAACAAAAATAGGCCACAGATATTATAGCCTTTTTCCATTATAACCGTGCTTGATTTTGCAAGTTTTATGTCTTTAAACCCCTGGTGGTGAGCTATTCTTGTGTTATTTATTCTGTAAAACATTGCAGATGTTCTCTGAGGGTGTTTTAAACATATTTATCAATGTGTATTTAGTAAAACATGCAAATGTTCTTAAAAGCAGTTAAGCTACTTTCCCCACGGCACCATTGAGAGCTTGACATTGCCGCCCATCTTTGTTTAGTGTTGCTCTTTATCTAAGTTGCCTCGCTTACAACATTCTAATACTGCAATAAAATCCCCACCGAGTGCGCGCTTGGTCACCTTGACATGCTGTTAAATTGCATTTGTGCTCTAGAAATTACGGATGTATCTTTTCCCCCCATTAGGTGCTCATGGGATTCCTTTTAATGACACTTTGCTGATTTGCTTTCGCTGGAATAACAGACAGTCTTTGTGACATCCACTGGCTTCTGCAAACACCATGCTAATCTGACCACAGAATGTATAGCACAGCACCAGCGTAATTTGATTCGTAGCACATTGTGCTTACACGCTCCAAATCTGCCTTATGCCTGTGATATTGAAACACCTCGGCGTTTGCTGGAGCCGCACCAAATGAACACAAGAATAGAAAAAAAAAATGGCAAGAGATGCACTCCTGAACCAGACGAGGGACAGTGGGGGCCAAATGAAACCTTTCAGAATCACTGTACATACCCATCGGTCAAGCAATCCATTTCTGCCCAGACATTGCTGCAGTCTGTCGATCTCTGCGTGGGGCTTGAGAAAGGTGGAATAAGCTGAGGAAGAAGCCATTGTATATCATATCGAGTGCCATTTTCCTTGGTCTCAATGCATCCCACAATTAAAAACAAATACATTTCAATACTTTAGTTACTTTACAAGTCAGTGTACAGTAGTTGTCCGTTATAGAACTTTCTTAAACAGGTTCTGCAAAATTGTTGTCTCATACTCTGACATACATTTTATTCCCTCCCTCTTTTACTGTTTTATACCTTTTATATCTCTTTAGTGTTTCTCCATTCATGGATGCAGGTCACTTTACCATTTCTTTTCCGTTGCTGTGAAAATAAGTTATTTAAAGCAAATTCATCACTAGCGTTTGGATTCAGTTGCTCTCTCCTCTGAGTGCTGCTCTGACACGTGTTTATACAGCTTTTATCCTGTCCCCAACTCTTTGCTGAACAGACACTTTTGTCATGCTGGCTTGTGAATTTTTTAACAGATCTCATGGCCACTTTCACCTTTACGATTGCCAGATTCGCCAATTTGCAGTAATGGACTGAAGTAGAGAGACTGGGAGGGTATTACAAATGATTTTTGAGAGTGAATGGAAAAACAAACAAGCAGATATAAAACTCTTTATTTGGAAGAGCCAGATATTAATATTTCATAAGGGCAGAGTATGTATCAACCCCTTTTTTCACAGGCTGTAAAATAAATGTTGTGACTGTAGTTTGTTTCATAGGCTATTACAGTGCACCATATACAGACCATTTTATTGACTTATTTTTAGGAAACTATTTAAGTATTTGGCAAGTGTTAACATACTAGCTAATTCAAATTTCTTAATTTTTTTTGATAAATGTGTGGTAATGCTTTAAATTTTTAGTGTTAGCATAGATGGAGTTCAATAATTACTTTTAATGTTACAATACTAAAAATCTAATGTAAAATACTACTGACAAAACACTTAATAGAGGAATACAGACAGGAGTCATATGAACAAGCCTTTAACCACAACAAAAAGACTGAACAATTTTTTGTCATCACGTTAGTAAAGGTACTTTTAATGTAATAAAATTGTAAGATCTAGAATTTATTGTAATTTTTATTTATTTATTTGCATGCGTAATGTTGAGATATAAATATTTATAAATATTAGAGATATATTTAAATTCAGGGCGACAAAGTGTCTCAGTGGTTAGCACTGTCGCTTCGCAGCAAGAAGGTCGCTGGTTTGAGTCATTGGCATTTCTGTGTGGAGTTTGCATGTTCTCCCCGTGGTCTTGTGCATTCCTCCGGGTAATCCAGTTTCCTCCACAGACATGCATTATAGGTGAATTGAATAAACTAAATTCGCCGTAATGTATGTGTGTGAATGAGTGTGTATGGATGTTTCCCAGAACTGGGTTGCAGCTCAAAAGGCATCCTCTGTCTAAAACATATTCAAGATAAGTTGATGGTTCATTCCGCTGTGGAATAAAGGGACTAAGCCAAAGGAACATAAATGAATGAATTTGAATTCACAACAAATTTAAAAAAGATACAATAATAAAAGTGTGAGTCTTATGAACTTTTATATGAACTTGTATATGAACTTTTTTATTCCTTTTGAAAAAGATATTTAATTTTTATTTTGGATTTAGGGGCACAAACTAATGCGGGGTAAAATGTAACATGGAGTTTTAAGGTATTTGCTAAGGGTTAACCTTAGCATGTCTCCGAGGTTTTCACCACAGTGTTGGCAGATGTCTTCTTGCCAATTATTGAAAAAGTTAGGCAAAATTTGAATGAGAAACACAGGAGAAACCATTTTTGCAGCATAAAAGTATTTTTTATTATACTCATTCATTCATTTTCAACCGCTTATCCGGGGCTGGGTCGCGGGGGCATCAGTCTTAGGAGAGAACCCCAGACTTCCCTCTCCCCAGACACTTCCTCCAGCTCCTCCGGGGGGATCCCGAGGCGTTCCCAGGCCAGCCGAAAGACATAGTCTCTCCAGCGTGTCCTGGGTCTTCCCCGAGGCCTCTTCCCGGTGGGACATGCCTGGAACACCTCCCTAGGTAGGCGTCCAGGAGGCATCCGAAACAGATGCCCGAGCCACCTCAGCTGACTTCTCTCGATGTGGAGGAGCAGCGGCTCTACTCCGAGCTCCTCCCGGGTGACAGAGCTCCTCACCCTATCTATAAGGGTGCGCCCTGCCACTCTGCGAAGGAAACTCATTTCGGCCGCCTGTATCCGAGATCTTGTCCTTTCGGTCATGACCCAAAGCTCATGACCATAGGTGAGAGTAGGAACGTAGATTGACCGGTAAATCGAGAGCTTTGCCTTTCGGCTCAGCTCCTTCTTTACCACAACGGACAGGTACATCGACCGCATTACTGCTGCCGCTGCACCAATCCGCCTGTCAATCTGACGTTCCATCCTTCCCTCACTCGTGAACAAAACCCCAAGATACTTGAACTCCTCCACCTGGGGTAAGGACTTTCCTCCAACCTGGAGATGGCAAACCACCTTTTTCCGGTGGAGCACCATGGCCTCGGACTTGGAGGTGCTGATTCTCATCCCAGCCGCGTCACACTCGGTAGCAAACCGCAAAACACATGTAGACTGTTCTCCACAAAACACATGTAGACTGGTTGGGCATACTCCCACGAACCCTCGAGCACCCTGGTGAGGGTATAGAGCTGGTCCAGTGTACCACGGCCCGGTCGAAAACCGCATTGTTCCTCCTGGATCCTAGGTTCAACCATCGGCCGGATCCTCCTTTCCAGTACCCTGGCATAGGCTTTCCCCGGGAGGCTGAGGAGTGTGATCCCCCTATAGTTGGAGCACACCCTCTGGTCCCCCTTCTTAAAAATGGGAACCACCACCCCAGTTGCCCAGTCCAGAGGTACCGTCCCCGACCTCCATGCGATGTTGTAGAGACGTGTCAGCCAAGACAGCCCCACAACATCCAGAGACCTAAGATACACAGGGTGAATCTCATCTACCCCCACTGCTTTGCCACTGCGGAGTTTACAAACTACCTCAGTGACCTCAGCTTGGGTGATGGGTGAGTCCACCCCTGCATCCCCAGTCTCTGCTTCCTCACTGAAAGACATGTCGGTGGGGTTAAGGAGATCCTTAAAGTATTCCTTCCACCTTCCGACAACATCCCCAGTCGAGGTCAACAGCTCCCCACTTCCGCTGAAAACAGTGTTGATGTGGAGCTGCTTTCCCCTCCTGAGGCGCCGGACGGTTTGCCAGAATTTCTTTGGGGCCGACCGAGAGTCTTCCTCCATGGTCTTCCCGAACTCTTCCCAGGCCCGAGTTTTTGCTTCCGCAACCGCCCGGGCTGCAGCACGCTTGGCCCGTCGGTACCCATCAGCTGCCTCGGGAGTCCTGCAAGCCAACCAAGCCCTGTAGGACTCCTTCTTCAGCTTGACGGCATCCCTTACTTCCAGTGTCCACCACCGGGTTCGTGGATTGCCGCCCCGACAGGCACCACAGACCTTACGGCCACAGCTCCTTATGGCCGCGTTAACAATGGAGTCGGAGAACATGGACCATTCGGTCTCAATGTCTCCAGCCTCCCTTGGGATCTGGTCAAAGCTCTTCCGGAGGTGAGAGTTGAAAATCCCTCTGACTTGAGGTTCAGCCAGACGTTCCCAGAGGACCCTCACAATTCGCTTGGGCCTACCAGGCCTGTCCAGCTTTCCCCTCTGCCAGCGGATCCAACTCATCACCAGGTGGTTATCAGTTGACTGCTCTGCCCCTCTCTTTACCCGAGTGTCCAAGACATACGGTCGGAGATCAGATGATACAACCACAAAGACGATCATTGACCTCCGCCCTAGGGTGTCCTGGTGCCATGTGCACTGATGGACACCCTTATGCTCGAACATAGTGTTTGTTATGGACAAACTGTGATTAGCACAGAAGTCCAATAACAAAACACCACTCGGATTCAGATCAGGGAGGCCGTTCCTCCCAATCACGCCTCTCCAGGTATCACTGTCATTACCCACGTTCCACCTCCCGCACAAGCTAGGGCTCCTTACCTCCCAGTGAGGTGACATTCCATGTCCCAAGAGCCAGTTTCTGTGCCTGACGATCAGGTTGTCGTGGTCCTAACCTTCGACCACCACCCGTTCCACAATGCACCGGCCCCTTATGGCTCCCCCTGCAGGTGGTGGGCCTGCAGGAGGATGGTCCCACGTCGCTCCTTCGAGCTAAGCCCGGCCGGGTTCTGTGGGAAAAAACCCGGCCACCAGGCGCTCGCATACGAGCCCCAACCCCAGGCTTGGCTCCAGGATGGGGCCCCGGCTGCGCCATATAGGCGACGTCACGGTCCTTGATCTTTTTCACTCATAAGGGTTTTTTGAACCGCACTTAGTCTGACCTGTCACCTAAGACCTTTTTGCCTTGGGAGACCCTACCAGGGGGATTAGCCCCCGACAACATAGCTCTTAGGATCACTCAGGCACTCAAACCCCTCCACCACGATAAGGTGGCGGTTCATGGAAGAGTATTATACTCAATATTTTTTTATTTTTAAAAAATCTGTGAAAGTATGTAAGTAAAATCTTATATTGTTGTGATTACCGCTTTCAAGGCTAAAAGATCCATTTTGAAGGCTGTAAAAAACACACAGTAACTTTTGAGGAAAACACGACACAGCGGGGTTAGTTGTAACAGGGTGTTACAAATAAGCCACACACTGTTGAACACCAGTTAAACTAACTAAATAATTTTTGAATTTTGAGTGTAATGTTGAGAACTTTTTATATTAAAAATGTATTTTAATAGAAAATATTTTTAATAGAAAAAATATGCAAATGTATTGCTAATAATGCAAATAAATCCAAATGTGTTCATCCAATAAATAAACATGCTGTGCTATGTATAATAAATATACATTTAGTTAAGTACTAAGGAAATATGCTATTAAAAGTAAACTGAATTTTAATTAATTGTTTGAAATCTGACTTTTTAAGCATGTGTTACAACTAACCCTCTGTCTGTTACAACTTCCCACACACCTGCGGTGTAAATAGTAACATTTTTACTCCTGGCGCTTTTGGCAATACTGCGCAGAAACCATAGGTCCAGTGATCATACAACCAGTGCTCATTTGTAGGAGAGACTTGTGTGTTGTTGGTAAAAAAAATATGGGTTGTCTGATCCATTACTTTGTTCATTATTTGGCCAACGCTCTCCCCTACTTTTCTTTACAAATTTACAAATATGCATAATATTTCCACTTCTGAGAATCCATGTATACAGGAAATGCTCTATTATACTGTATTAGTACAGTATATTTGAAGTAATAAGCAGATCTCAAAATTTTTAATTTACATACAATTTGCTCACCATCAAATAGTCCAAATCTTTATGAGTTTCATTCATTCATTCATTTTACACAGCGGATGTCCTTCCTGCTGCAACCCATCACTGGGAAACACCCTTACACTGTCATGCACACACATACACTACAGACAATTTAGCTTACCCAATTCACCTATAGCGCGTGTCTTTGGACTTGTGGGGGAAACCGGAGCACTCGGAGGAAACCCACGCGAACACGGGAAGAACATGCAAACTCCACAAAGAAATCCCCACTGACCCAGCCGAGGCTTAAACCAGCAACCTTCTTGCTGTGAGATGACAGTGCTAACCACCTCGCTTATAAGTTTCAATATTCTAACACAATATTTAAACACAAAAGAAAATATTTTAAAAATACTGTGAAAGCCAATGATTACAGGTTTCATTTACATATTATTTGTAGTCTTCAACAGAAGTAAAGAGTGAGTAAATGATGACTTTTTTTGAATGAATCTCTTTATCATGAATGGAAATCAGTCAGTTGCGATATTGTTAATACATTGTTTAATGCACAGGTGTTAAAACTCTGTTCCTGTAGGGACACAGCTCTGCACAGTTTAGCTGTAACCCTAATTAAACACACCTGATCAAACTAATTAAGTCCTTCAGGCTCATTTGGAAGCTACAGGTAGGTGTGTGTGTTGAAGCAGGGTTGGAACTAAACTCTTCAGGGCTGCAGAGTTTGACACCTCTGAACAGAATCTTTAATATACATTATTTTATTTATTTGTTGAAAAAAGAACATTGTAGTTTCTTCAATGTTCATGAACATACAAATATAGCCTCAGATGCACAAAAAACAATAGAAAGAAAAGGAGAAGGGTAATGTCAGGCAGTAGAACACAATGAAGAGTCAAGGGAGGCCATTAACATAGTGCCAAAGAGTGCCCATATCTGCAAAAAGTCACTTGACGTCTGATGTGCATCATAAGCAAGCTTCTCAAGTGGAAGTAGCACAGATATTTGTGACATCCACATTTTGAAAGAAGGTACCTGAGGAGATGACCATAACAACAAAATGCATTTCGTTGCCAGATTTTTTAAACTAAAATTAATTAAAAACAGATGAGAATTAAACTAGAGATAATAAATACAAATCCAGAGAGAAACAAAATTGTAGCTTAAAAATATATTATAAAAATTGTTTATTTTGAAAACTGAAAACATTTGTCATAGTGCCAAAACCTATAACCAATATATGAACCAATAGAACCAATGTATATGAGCTTTATAAATTAAAAAAAATAAGCCCAGATTCTAAACTGCCAAATCTTCATGAGCACAATAGTTTTGACTGATTATATATCATTCTTGGTGGCAGTTTATTTCTCTTAAAATGCATATTCCAGTTTAGTGAACCTCAAATGAGAAGTGACCTCAAATGAAAGTCAGTTTGCATGCATAGTTTTTAGAATGTATTGTGTGATGGTTAGTATCTGTGACATAATCACAGTGGCTGTGTATCACTATAAATGAGCACTTCTGAACGCAAAGGTTGCGCAGACGGCACATAGGCAAGCTGGATAATTAGCAGCAATGACAAAGGAGCAGGGCGCTGAGCCATGGTCTAATGCGTCGCTGGTGCCGGGACAGGCATGTGCCCCCAAAGCTCCAGCGCTGCCCCATTATTAATGAATGACCTTTGCTGATGTTAAAGGGTTTGGGAGCAAAATTAACGTCTGTGCTCGTTTGTTGCTGTCACATTCCTTCCTTTAACTTTCCTCATAGTGTGTGAGAGATTGTTTTTTTTTTTTTTTTTTTGTTAATGCTATTATTAACTTAAAAGCATGATGAGTCGAGTTAGATTATTGTATGGATCTACAGTGTTTACATGCTGGTTCTTTCCCTACGTGCTGCAATTGTGTGCTGTGGTGTTGGGGTCATTAAGTCTTCTATTCCGTTTTCCATGGTGATGGTTTGTAATTGTTTTGGTCATTATTGTTGCTTTTGTTTACACTGCATGAGTATTCAGGAAATGTAAACAGTGGCACACATCCTCCTCAACCCAGAAGCCCATCTATGGCCAGCCAGACAGACCTCACTTCTACCTTACTTCAAAGAAAAAAAAAAAAAAAGTTAAACTCCACACAGTTTCCTACTGAGTCTTGTTAAAACTGTGTGTAAAAAAAAAGAGGCACTTCAAAGGACCGGTGCTGCTGACTGTCTCGAAAGCACAGAAAGGATTTTTACTGGCCTGTTCTAGGTTATTAATCTCTACTGCACCTCACTAAATCTTAATTAGTCTGATGATAAAGAAAAAAAGTCAACTAACAAAAACAACATAAGATCTTACAGCTAATATCCATCAAAAGTTTATGAACATTTCCCTTTGGTAATCATCCAGTTGTGTTGTTGCTGTTTATTCAGTCACTCTTTGCTCTATGGAAGAGAAGAAATATGCGCAGCAGTTGTAAACATGCATATGTTCAATGACAGCCCGTGTATGAATGCGTGTGAACATGGTGTCCTGCCATGCAGCCAGAAAATTGTATGTTACAGTTATAAATCAGTTTAGTTTAATTTAGTATAGACGACGTGCATATATTCATGCTTTCCTGCGCCATTATTTTAATAAGATTATTTATTTGAGTACATAAAACCAGAAAATACCACTTCAGTCTTTCTAACTTAAAAATACACAAAAACAAAAATTATATCATCATTTAACTCATCCTCCACTTGTTCCAAATCTGTTTGAGTGTCTTTTTTTCTGCTGAAGACAAAAGAAGATATACTGATGAACAGGGGCGCTGCTAAATGGGGGTAAGTTAGGACAATTCTAAGGGCCTATACACTTTGGGAGCCCCAAAGATCTGCTTTATTAATATTAACAGTATTAGCTGGGGATCCAATCTCAAATATTCTTTCATAGGGCCCAAAATTGCTCGCTGTGCCCCTGCTGGTGAATGTTGAAAAAAATTTACTTCCATAGTATTTTTTGTTCCTATAATAGATTTTTTCTAACATTCTTCAGAATGTCTTCCTTTGTGTTCAGCAGAAGAAAGAAATTTACAAATGTGAACCACTTGGGTAAAATGTGAGGACAGTGTAATTTTTTGGCTGAACTATGCCTTTAAAAATTTTATTCGGTCTCTTTTTGTTGCTTTATAATTATTTGTGAAATTGGTTATAGAGGAATAGTTTACTTTTTCAGTGTTCACGTAGATTTTTTTGTACATTATTGTGCAGGAAAACAGCTCAAAAACATTAATAGTACACAGAATGTTGTCCAATCAGGTGTTCTTTATAATGGTTATGTTATGCTCCCTAATTCTGCCTGCCAGCAACTACTGACAATTTGAGCTATGGTTATTCTTTCAATGGAAGCAACTGCACATGTTTGTGATGCCTTATAGGGCTTATATTTTACCCATTTTTCAAGATGCAAGATACTGTGCATCTTTGGTGTCTTTAGAATGTTTCTGTAAAGTTTCAGCTCAAAATACAAATCAGATCATTTATTATACCCTGCTGAAAATTTCAATCTTGGGGTAAGAGAAAATTGTAGTTGTTTTTGTAGCCTGTGCCTTTAAATGTAAATGAGCTGGTTCTAAGGCTCTAAGCCTCCCATCCCCTTCTTCCCGGAGGTGCACAGTAAGTTCATGCAGCGCTGAGCGCACCTTTTTCTGCCTGGTCTGCGTGTGCTCCGCCCCCCAACTTCCTCGATGACTGAGCAGCCAGGGGGTACGAGGCGAATCCCCAGGTCGAATGTGCTAGCGTGGTCAATCTTGCCCATGTGGTGCCCCTTAGCCTTGGTTCCCGTCCAAAACGCGTAGGTTATCTGCGTCCCTTGGGGCCAGAGCCTACACTACTGCGGGCCAGGCTGCTTCCATTTTGCTTGCTATGGCTGGCGCAGGCATTGGCCCAGCGGCACGAGGAAGATTCTGACCCAGGCTTAACTTACGCAATGCAACTGACTTTGCTTTGAAAACACCAGGTCGGCTGCGAGTGCCCTGGGAAGGACGATGACCAAACAAGTGAAAGAGCAGTCAAGTGTGATCGGCAAGCTTTAAAAACCGTTCTCCCCGTCAAACCATCCACTTTGGCTGCTCATCACCGCCGGATGTGACAGCCCGAACACTGCCAGTATGGGACGCTATGCCTTCCAGCTCGCAGGATCGGTGCTCTTCGCCACTGAGGCTCTGAGAGTGCAAGAGGACGGGCTCCTTTCTCTCGCACTCCCAGCCGCCCTGCGGGCTCTTGGGACGAAGTTAAGATTAACCTCTTATTTTCCGCTCTTCCTCAGGACGCACGGGTCCCAGGGTGAGCTCTCCCATCCCGTGCTGCCCCACCGCTGGTGCGTCAGTGATTGTACCGATGATGTCACTCGCGCGGGCTCTGCCAGCCTGGTTAGCGCTGCTTCGGCATTGGCTTCACGATCGGGTCCCCAGACATGCATGGCACGCGGGCACGCACCGGATGACTGGATGGACGGACTCTGCATTTCTACAGGCCTGTGTGTCTCTAGAACAAGTGTCCAGGCATGTCATTGGTCGAAACAATGCTTCCAGTATGCGCTTGGGGGCCGTGAGCTGAAAGCATACAGCTGCGGCTCGGTAGAAGGATCTCGGTTGCATTGGCATATTAATCGCCTGGAGCTGTTGGCAGTTTATCTCACGATGTGCCATTTTTTACCGGTGCTAGATGGGAAACACGTGCTGGTCAGGACAGACAGCATGGCAACGATGGTGTGTATCAACCACATGGGTGTATCCGCTCTCGCCGCATGTCTCAGCTCGCTCGCCGTCTGGAGTCATACGCTGCGGAAATCGCCGGAAATTTTCCGAATCGGAAATTCGGGCCGGCCCACTCTCACATTTTCCTGACCTAGGTGCCTGAGGTTCCTACAGCGCTTCTTTTAGACTACGTAGTGAACCTGCAAGCACTGCCCACGGAGGAGGCAGACCCAGCCCCTTTTCTTGCTGTGTTCTGTTTGAGCTCTGCGCTATGTGACCGCATTAGAGCTTACGACTCTAAACAGCTCCTTTTCTGTTATGATCGGCAGACAGGAAGTGCCGTATCCATTCTGAGGTTGGCCCACTCGATAGTGGATGCCATCTCTCTTGCTTTCTGTGTCAGGGAGAGCCGCGTCCCCTGGGAGTGAGAGCGCAAATGCTATGTTCCTTTGCCACAGCGGTTGTGCCTTAGCTGACAGCTGTAGTTTGGCTCTTCAGCTAGAAAAGGTGTCTTTGCGATGCACAGCGGGCATCTTTATACAACAGATGATTGTAATTGCTGCCAGCTATGCACGCTGACGCCGCCAACTCATTGGCATTTCATTGGCCCGTTTTATTACTCTTTCAGATGATTGGCTTCTGACGAAATCCCCATAGTGGAAGTTTTTCACATAGCATTTCCGTTCCCCCCCTCAGGGAACGAGGGTTACGTAGTAACCGTTTCGATACAGTTTATGAGTCAAAATGCCAAGTAAGTTTATTTGATGTATTAGTTGTGGAGCTTATTCAAGCCTTTCTGCAACGATGAGTAACACATAAATGCCGTTACAATCACACACACACGTTTATTTTCATTAATAGTATTACTGACACTATGCAGCTGTGGTGATTCCAGCGGTTAAGAATTACATACCGATTTTACTGTCTTTTCTTTATTACAAATATGCACTGTTTAAAGAAACTCATTCTTGAGGTGCAGCTGATCACAGAGAGTTGGAACAGATCTTTTAATCCCAGTTTCTTTGCAAATCCTGTTTGTAAATCACTCCTACGTCACATTGCAGTGTGACTCAAAATCACTGGGATTTGCATCCTATTTTAATGTTAGAATGTTTTTTAAAAAGAGACTTCTTGTGTTTATATCACTCCAATATGACTGTGGGCACACTATACCTACACACAATTCTGTCCAAACAGCTTCCAAAAGTTGATTCTGCATCAAAGGAGCCCTTTAAGTCTTCTAATAAACCTTTCCGATAACTGACCTGTCCACACATAACTTGTAGTAAGTCAGTCTAAAATAATTCATTATGTAAGTATTAAGTATTAAATTAAGTATTAACACAATCTTGTTTCAGATATAATCTATAGAAGATTCACAGTAACATATTTTTTTATTTCCAGGTAAGGTTTATCTTGTGTAACTTATTTTACTAGAAACAAGATATAGGGCATAGACCTTTTTCTGCTCCCAGTTTGTCCTGCCTTTCAATTAAACAAACTAGAGGTGGTGTGTATTTTCTCTCTTGCTGTATTTTTGCTCTTTTTCATTCATCTGTATATGTGTATTTGTACAATATGTATATATCTGTGCTTGGAATGGTTGCTTATAAGATAATTTCTTTTGCCTTGGGAATAATAGCACTTCCTTCTTCCTCACAGGCCTGGATTTTATGTTTATCCATGTCGTGAGAACGCTACCACATTGTAATGCCTTTTCCATAATTAGGCTGATGGCAGGAAACTCAAACTATATAAATTGGTGTATAAATGGTGGAATGTGGTAAGAAAAAATATTACAAGACAAAAAAGGAGGTAAAAAGCTGTCGTACATTTCCAAAGATTGACTTTTGGCTTAAAAGGACAACTTTGCTGTTGTTTGTTTGTTATCTTCATCTGTGTTGCTCTGTTACAGTGCTTCAGTGTTTTGAGCTGAGCTAAAGTTGTAATTGTTTCCGTACCCTAACACTGTGCTATTTGAGTGGCTCGTTTCCTCTGTGTAATCAGGCAGATCTATTGAACACTGATCACTACGTTTTCGTCAGGATTTAAAGTGCACTTGAGTGGTTCTTCCTTGTCTGATTGGTGCAAGCGGGTACCTTTATAATCACAAATTTACATTGATCAGAGTTGCACATATGTTTCTTATCTTGTCATCACATGATTAATAGGTACATTCTGCCTGTTCAGCAAGGAATGCATGACTGAGATTTGTTTTTAACAGCTCAGCTGACACATAATTGTCTATGGTAGTTGTGAGTGCTGCGACAAAAGCAAATAAAAATCATTATAACTATGGATGTTGTCTACACTGGATACATTGTACAGATGCCTGTTCAGTAATACATGCGCTTGAACCTGATAACTTTAATATAATAATATTTAATAACATTACATTTATATTGCAGATTTTCAGAATCTCTTCAACCACCACCAGTGTACAGCATCAAACCATTTGACAACCATCACAGCCATTCTGTGCCAGACAGCACACCAAACACCAGCTAATTGGTAGACAGGAGACAGAGGCTATTACAGTATATAGTATGTGAAAAACCATATGCGAGCCATGTAGTATGTCCGAATTCATAGTATTATAAAAACAGTAGGTGTGAAGTAACCTGATAACCTACTACTTCCGGTGAGATTCTGAAGTGCGTATTTAATGCACACTACAGTACACTATGATGCCACACCAGAGAATTCATGAATGAGAGTGAAGCGATGCAACTAATGTGGGTAGGCCTCAAAAAAAATTATCACAAGGACGTTGATCATTAACTGTTTGTAACCTTTGGATTTTATATAATTTGTTAGTTGTTTTTTTTATATGTATGGAGTCAGATTCCTTACAATCAATCTAAATCTATTAAAATTTAATACTAGTAGATTTAATCAGTTTTAAAAATATGAATATGGTATAAATAAATCTAGCTGTAGAAAAAGTCAGATCCAATTGGTTAAATCCTATGAGATTGGTTTATTTAACATTCAGGGGCAAAATTGACACAGCTTCATACTCCTCGCAATAGTGGTATTGCACATTGAGGTTGTCCAGTCTGTTGCAAAGCACTTTTTAAATCAAGAGGAACCATGTTCTCAACTATTCCAGCATATTTTTTACACAGCGGATGCCCTTCCAAATCACAACCCAGAACTGGGAAACACCCATACACACATTCACATACACTACGGCCAATTAAGTTCATCCAATTAATTGGTTCAACCTATAGCACATGTCTTTGGACTGTGGGGGAAACCGGAACACCCGGAGGAAACCCACACGAACAGGGGGAGAACATGCAAACTCCACACAGAAATGCCAACTGGTCCAGCCAGCAACCTTCTCAGTGCTAACCACTGAGCCACCATGCCACCACCATGCTGCCACAATGTTACTGATTTAGATTTTATAAATGAATAATAATGATTATTGTTTAATGCATTTAGTTTAGTTAATCTTTTTAGTAATACTAGTAACTGTATTTTGACCTGTCGCATTAAAATCAAGTTTAAATTAAGTTGTTAATTATATTTTTATTATAATCCCCTTCTAGTAGGGCTGCACAATATATCGTTTCAGCATCGATATCACAGTGTGTGCATCCGCAATAGTCACATCGCAAGATATGCAATTTTAAGTTGACTTTGCAGTTTTACATTTAAATATACAAAACCATAAATCATGCACTGTTTATTTCACTTTTATCGTTGCTTTATTGCATTCATCTATGCTTGTAGTTCTTTACATTTTATGCATGATTCACTCCCCTACAGAATCATCCCAATTTAGGGACCAATTCTTACTAACTAGTTGCTTATTAGCATGCATGTTATTGAGATATTGGCTGTTTATTCCTACTTATAATCTATATATTCTGCATGATCTTTTTCTACATCCCTAACCCAATACCTAAACTACCTTAATATCTATTAATAAGGAGCAAATTGGGAGTTTATTGAAGCAAAAGTCATATTTAATGGTTTGCTAAGAGCAAGAAACTTAAAATAAAGTGTGACTATAAATTATTTCCAAATAGTCCTATTCAATCATTTGGTGAAATTGTGTAGGTACAGAATATCGCAATATATATTGCAGAAAAATATTAGATCGCAATGTCAGATTTTTCCAATATCACGCAGACCTACCGTCTAGTACTTAGTAGTAATTATTTTTTCCCCCATGCATATTTGAACGTGGCCATTTGTAATTTCATTATCAAGCAAGTATAAGCTGTTTATATCAGCCTCAAATAATCAGCTTTAAGCTAGGCGAAACATTAGGCGAAATTTTAAATTTGCAAAACTGTGAGTTTGCTGGTCCTGGGGACTGATCTACAGATGCTGGTGTGGAACTTGAAGGTGTGGAAGTTCTGCAAAATCTGCTGAGTGTCACCCATGGATGAATTATACTTCTTGCGTTAATGTATACTTAAAAGGTTAGTTTACCAAACATTCTAATTGTTATTAATTACTCATGTCTTTCCAAACCCCTGAGATTTTTATTTGTATTTAAGAGACAAATTAAGATGTTTTTGGTGAAATCTGACAGCTCCCTTTACCTCCATAAAACAGACCATATGCCTTCCGTGGTTTAATCAGAATATTAACAAGCTACAATAATACCTTTGTGCCATACAATGAAAAAATAACAATTTTAGTAATAGTTTCTTCTCCTTAATGTTATTATAATGCACGTGTATGAGCAATGTGCAGTGATGTATACCCCAAATGCCAAACTTCTTGTGTTTGATGCAAAGCACAAGCACATCTGAAGAAATATGTCAGAGCATCAATACTCAAAATATGAATGTGTGCCCTATACTGACACCGAAAATAAACTGTTTAATAATGTATTTTTTTGTTGTGCACAAAGGTATTCTCATAGTATGGTAATACTCTGATTGAATCACTGAAAGCATATGGTTGGTTTTGAGGATGATTTTTGGTATTTTTCTGGAATTTAAACATCTCAGGAATCTTGTTGTCTATGGAGGATGAGGGAGCTTTGTACTCCTTTCGATTCAAGTGTATGCTGCAATATTTATTAATAAATTCATATTTATGCAATAATATCAATAAATCCTAATTGTTTTAAATGAATAAGAAACATTTAAAGATACATTTATTTAGTCCTTAAAACAAACTAAAGAAATATCAATGTCAGGATGTCAAGGGCAGCAGCCCTGCAAGAGTTTAGTTTCAACCCTGCTGAAGCACACTTACCTGTATTTTTCAAACAAGCCTGAAGGACTCAATTAGTTTGATCAGGTGTGTTTAATTAGGGTTAAAGCTAAACTGTGCAAAGCTGTGGTCCTCCAGGAACTGAGTTTGACACCTGTGCTGTACGCAGATAATGCTGTTATTTTTAATGGTGTCCCAGATCGATTTGGAGGATTTTATGTTTGTCCAAAACATTAGACTGCAGGTTGTAACTGAGGCACAGTGCAATTTAGAGCTTGTAAAGTAAGTGTTTGTTGAAAGATTAGGGAGCCATATTTATTGGATCTGAAAGGTACATCGCAAACCATAAGTAAACTATTTATAGTGCTTTGTCTGTAAATAGTGGTTTTATATGGATTTTGTTTTCACAAAATTTAGATGCAATAGTATTAATGCTTCTTTTTTTCTATGCAATGACACGAGCCAATCATAACAGTGGGCAAAAGGGGCCCACTGAGGCAAAATGGTATTTTTGGGGGAAATTTATGCATATATTTTTGTACTGAAAAACTTTAACAACTTGTACAGCTTTTGTAAAAAATGGGGCTAAAATGCCAACATAAGCTCATTGTAAATGTGTCTCAGCCTACATTATAGCAAAACATAAAATAGGTCGCTCCACATACCATGGTTGCATGTTTCAGATGACAAATTCACTAGAGGGCACTGTCTACATTTTTGCGAATCTGAAATGCTTATGTCAACACCATCTCACGGCAGTTCGTAACTTTTTGATTTAGTGGCAAATTCATATGAATTCGTACGATCTTATTTGTACAATTTAGTACGATTTGCTGATCCCCGATGACAATGGGTTTAGCCGCTAAACTGACAAATAAAAAAATAGTTACAGTTTCCTTGTGAGATCAGGCTGATTATGTTGTGTTTCGGACAACTCAGAATTGGGAGTTTTCAAAATACTTGGAAATAATTGCAGATTGAAGAACCTTAACTTAAACTTAACTTAAACTTAACTTAATTGAAGAACTTTCATTTATGACATCACTTCACAGGTGGTGGCTAGTTCAGATTCCGCAAGATTAGTGTGGAGCGACCTTATGTAAAGCATAAATAAACAAATTTAATAATAAAAATAAATTTTTAATAATTAAAAAAACATTTCAAGTACGTTTAGAGCACAAAATGAGTGTGAACTATAATAATAAAGGCTATTTCTGAGATATTAGCTTTATAGTGTAATATATGTTTTGTTTTTTTTGTCAGCTGAATTCAAAAGACAGCTAGCATTTTCTCTTTTTGTTTTATCCATAATGGCACAACAACATGACGTTATGAAATATTCACATCTCACAAGGTGAAAATGCAACTTTCAATCGAAATTGACTGGAACTCATTGAGGTCGAAAGTGGGACATTTCACCACTGAAATTCCCAACTCCGGCTGTGTCTGGAATGCAAAATGTTTTGTTGTACGTTTCAGATACACGTCCTCCTTGTACAGTACACACAGATAACCTAGCAAACCACTGACCTAAACACTATAAGTAATATTTTCATAAACAAAAGTTAGAGAAAAAAATCCATTGCTTTTATCTCTTTTGTGGAACTGTGCTTCACCAAACTAACCCTAGTCACAAGTACAACAATGTACAAAGGCAACTACTGAGCTAACAGACCTAGAAATGTTGTCCATGCAGATAGACAGGTGAGGCAAGTGTATTAAATTACAAATCATAGATGCCATTAAATTATTTTGCGGTATTCATTAGCCCCTTCAGACCCGAATTATGTTCCACATTTCTGAAAAATGTAAAAGTATGTTTTCACTGTTCTTGAGGTTTCTATAAAGAACCAAATTCTAATAAAAATTTACCCTTTTAAGTATATATATATACTTAAATATATATTTTTTTGTCCATTTAAATGGACATTAGGTCAGAACAGTTGTACTTCCCAAATGTTATACCAACATAAAATACAAAAAAAAAAAAAAAACACACATGGTTGCTGGTATAATCTTGAAATTTATATTCGAAATCATAAACATTAAGCTCGTAACATTTTTACTTTAATTTTGAGGTTTTTGTTGTATAGATTGCACCTTGTTAATAACAAACTTTATTTTCATCACTCCACATAATGTCTACATCTGAGATATTTCCATCTGCTATATGCTCAAGAACTTCAAGATCTGTATATTCTGCATAGAAAATGGTTTCAGCAATGATTTACTATGTCAATATGGTTTTTTATATATATCAATCAGCATTATTGGATATTTAATTTCAGTAACAGGCAATGAACCCATTGTACAGCCTAATGGACAAACATTCTGATCTAAAGCTTATGTTACAAAATATTTAAAAATTTAATTACTAAGGGCAATCCCTCTTTTTTACGTACAATCTATGAAATATTGGCAAACATATTAATAAATTTTGAATAAAAATATTGTAAATGTAGCTTACGTTTGTGAAGTGATGCCATGCAGTTTTTCAGTGTAGTTTTTTTTTTTTTTTTTTTTTAATTTCAACATGCTGTTTTTTTTTTTTTTTTTTTTTTTTTTTTCAAATTTCAACATGCTGAGCCTTACTGTCATTTGATTGGATGACAATCGTCCACTCTCATGGACTGCAGGCGTTAAATTAGATTAAATGCTCAGGAACCACAAAAACATGAGCTGACGTGATATCCATTGTAATAGACACAGGGTCCGAATGGGTTAGGTGTTGTGCTAAAACAAAAAATACATGACAAAAACATCCTTTATTTGGTGCTAATATGTCTCTGTAAATACAATTAAAGGAGCAAATGTTGAATTACCCTATAGCACTTATTTTACCTAGAAACTGCATTCTGTATGTTGAAGTGCATTTTTGCTGTTTTGCAAAAATGTAGGCTAAAACACATATTTCCAATGAGCCTGTGTAGCAGAATACTTTGAAGCGCTCAGAAAATGCTAAAATAAAAATATGGTGTGGTACTTTATATTTCTTTTAGTACCCTAGTATGCCATGTATCTGTGGTCTGTTGCTGCAAGTAGGTGTGTGGTTTGGGTGTGGTGACGCCTCTGTGTCCTCTTCCACTACAGGGACAGACGGTTGCAACGCACACGTTAACACTGCGCTCAAACGCTTTCTGACAGCTTTGGCATATGCCACCCGCTAATTACAGTGCCAGTCCTCCCCCACTGCTGTTTACTCACCCTTCACTGCTTTATCTGGATTAGCCTGACGAGCCACTGCACACTTATTCACTCACACATTTACACACACATTTAGTCAGCGGATGGTGCAGGGATCGATTCCTCTTTGGATCTTAAATGTCTCATACTTACATTTTAAGGTTAGCACATACCCACATTTCTTATGATGGCGAGCAACCCTTCATATTTATGTTGTACTTTAGAGATATGCGTCCTTCTTGTGCATTGTTCACACAGTTATCTTTTTGAAGAACCGTTACATTTGTTGAATGATTTAAAGGGATTCAGAATTCAACACTTGTTAATATTGTGATACAACAGACTTAGTAGTAAAAATGTTCTTTTACAAAAGAGCAACCATTGCAGATATACCAATAGACTTCCATGTTAAGTCGGTAGAAGCACTCTGTAGTTTAAATGCAGAAATGTAAATTGATTTTTATAAAATTTTCCTGTGTTTGAGTTGTATAGTTTTCAAAGGGATAGTTCACCCAAAAATAAAATCTGTCATCATTTACTCAGCCTTCACTTGTTTAAAGCCTATTTGAGTTTCTTGGTAACACTTTATAACAACTACACACTATAGTGTGTGATTTATAAATCATTTATTAAGCATTAGCAAATAGTTCATTCATTATTTGTCAAACATTAAGTCTACATTAATAGACATTAGTAAGCAGTTTAAATAAGAATAGTTGGTAGTGTTTAAGATCACGTAAGTAATGTGTAGGTATTATGCATAAGAAATGCGTAAATAAATGATTAATAAACTATTCAAATGATCATTTATATATCTTCTTATTCAGGCATGTAATAATAGTTACTTTGTATGTTAATAAATGCTTTAATAACTCAACTTCATCCAGTTTTGTGACCTAATCTAAAGTGACGACTATTTATGCTTTGTAAATCACACTTTTTATTGACTTTACACAAAAAAATATTGTTTTATTAATATTAGTTATCAGTCAGATGATCATTCATTTCTAAAAATAATTCTTTTTTTTTTAAAAAACCCATATTTTCTTCTGTAAAGACATTTATTATTACAATCAACTTTATTTAGATTTTTACTTTATTTTCAAACTCTCTACTAACTGTAAATAACTTGTCAACTAGCACTCATTAGAGTATTATTAGATGTCTGTTAATATCTTATTCTAATAGACCCACATTCTACTGACTATAATTAAATTTAAATCTAAAGTTAACCTAACAACCTTCTAACTACAAATTCTCCAATGAGAGTAATCGACATGGTTCTTAAAGTAAGCTATCAAAAAAGTGTTACCAAGTTAAGCAAGACAACACACTTTCATCAAAAAATCCAGAAAAAATACATTGAATCGCAGTGAGTTCCAATAAAGAAATGTCTGTTGAGGACCAGTTAAACTGATCATGTGACACTGGAGTAATACCTGTCTAAATATTGCTTTGATATCATAGGAATAAGTGACATTTAAAAAATGTATATTTAGCTGTAATAAAAATGTATTTTAAAATAAAATAATTTTTACTGTATTTTTTTTATTTCTATTTGTATTAAAAATGTCTTGGTGAGCATGAGATACGTTTCAGAAACATTAAAACAATCTTACAATATGCAAAATTTAATTTAGGGTGCACATTTTATTAAATTGTAAAGATTTTGTTGGACAATGTATTGACATCTCTGTGCAGTATATAATCCTATGCATAGACCTGTACTTACTGTATGCTTGTCTTAACAAATAGGTTGAATTCATTTTCTGTTATAACTGAAAGATCTTGTTGAACCTCACGTTTCTTTAATATGCAACTTTAGGAATATTTACTTGAGTCAGCATGATTTTAAGTGACACGTAGAGGTTTCATTTACATATAAAACAGACCTTTCAGATTTCCACACTTTTTTTACGACCAATCCACATGACCAAAAAGATGGCTGATGTCAGTTTCAGCTTTGATGGCATATGAAACACAGGGCAAATGCATCCATAAACACTCCCTAACTGCAGAAATGGTGTCTGCATGTGTATCTGTGTATATGTTTGAGAGGTGCATCAATAATAAATGAGCCCTGTATGGACCTGTCTGCCAGGCACGCAGTATTAGCAGATGGTCCTGAGAACTGAGCCTCGGTCGCCAAGGAGACACAAGCAAATGCCACTCACTTGCACCCACACACCGGTTGCAGTCTGTGTACCACAGTAAAATTATTTACCCTGATCACTTTTTCAATATATTGTAATAAAAAAAAATGTTAGTACTGTAATAATAAAAAACAACAACATTGCATTACAATAGAGCAAACCTATGTTCTTTTTCTACATCCATGGATTTTTTTTGCAAAGTACAGATTGTACTTGATTGAAATTTTGAATTTTTTTTTATTTTGACACTTATAGTTTCCTTCCAATTAAATCAATTATACATTTAGTGACAAATCATTGAGAACGTATTTGATTCAGTTTTTTTAATGCTCAATGTAATTGTGTGACTAAGGCCCTAGATCACTCAGCTTAGATGGCCGGCCAGCTCTAGGAAGAGTCCTGGTGGTTCCAAACATCTTTCACTTATGGATGATGGAGGCCACTGTGCTCATTGGAACTTTCAGAGCAGCAGAAATTGTTCTGTAACCTTCCCCAGCCTTGTGCCTCGAGACAATCCTGTCTCGGAGGTCTAAAGACAATTCCTTTGTTTTCATGCTTGGTTTGTGCTTTGACATGCACTGTCAACCCTGGGACCTTATATAGACAGGTGTATGTCTTTTCAAATCATGTCCAATAGGCCAATTTCACAAGAACCGGAAGCCCGTCGCCGCTGAGTAAATTTACTTCCTCTACAGTGACAACTAACGCTTTTTATGCCGAGGAAACATGGAAAGATTCTTCACAACATCTCTCTCCACTCTGCCGCAAATTAAGTTTGAGGACATCAGTCGAATTGTTGCAGAAAATTCTTCAACTACAGGGTCGAGACTGAAGAAGAGTTACAAATTCTTTGTTGAAGAATTTATTCATGGATATCAGGGTAAGTTTTGAATCAGCTACTATCGCTAGCATATCGTTAACGTTAGCATGTTTTAATAAAGTTACGGTTTTTCTAAATATGTTATATGATATATGTTGATTACAGATATGTTGACCTATTTTCACTGTTTATGCATGCTTTGTCAAATGTAGTCAGCACGGTGGTGGTCAGAGCTAGATGCTACCGGTCAATGAGGAAAAACGAGGAACCCCACACACTGGAGGTTATATGTAATCTGCCGGTTGGCTTATGATGCAGATTAGCTATCATTGTTCTGATAGAAAGTTCAATTATTTTTTAACATAACTGCTGTTGCAGTTTTTAAGTGTTCTGGTGTAATATACTTCGCTTCTGTGGTTGCAGGCTAATTGCAGGTTTTCCACTGTTGTCATTTTTCCGGTGTTAACACTAGAACTACCGAGACGGTAATTTTAACAGCTTCTAATGTTTGCAATTGAATAATTTTGTTGAATTAAAACACACATCTAAGACTTTCATTAAATATGAGACCGGTCAGAATGACTGCTCTGGTCATTCTAGTAGTTATACAGTTCTGGTAGTTCCAGTGTTAATACAACAGCACTTTTTCAGTGTTTAATATTGTTCCTGACTCGTAGTTTTAAAGTACATTTTGTTTTTTTTTTACAGATGTTTTTGGAGTCTCGTGGAGAGCCTAATATCTATCTATGGTTTAAACATTGCTGCATTAGGGTTAATTCACACAAATTATATTACTAATTACTCGCCTTGTTACTCACACCTGTGAACTAACCCTTTAAAATTGTAACCATGATAGATAGAGATAGAGATAGATGTATATGTGTATATATATGTATGTATATGTGTAACTAATTTTATATTGTTTTACAACTATCTATTTTTAAAGTACTGTTGTAATTGTAAACTTTCATAATGTATCACTTCAATTTTACAATTCTGTATTAATTTTGAAATCTAACAATGAAATGTGTAAAATAACAACTGGACAACAGAACAACTGTATGATGTATGTTTATTTTGACCAATAACAATTATTAAAAAAACGAAGTATTTTCAATTTAAACTGTCCTTGTTATTTTTTTGTTCAATAAAAGTAACAAACGTCGGCCCTTCATCTCTTCTAATAGCATATACCCACTTTTGTCTTTGATGGTCATTTGTTGGAAAATCGTGAACTCAAATACGGTGGTTTTTGTTTCGAATTGCTGCACTTAGGTACACAGCAGAACGCCTTGGTCCTCGACTGTGCTGCCATTGTTTTTACCGGAAGGAACTTTACCCAGGGGCGGCCATAACCGGAAGTAACGAACGCGGAAGTGTGAAATTGGCCTATCAACTGAATTTACCACAGGTGAACTCCAATTAAGCTGCTGAAACATCTCAAGAATGATCAGTGGAAACAGAATGTACCTGAGCTCAATTTAGAGCTTCACGGCAAAGGCTGTGAATACTTATGTTCATGTGATTTTTCAGGTTTTTTATTTTTAATAAATTTGGAACAATTTCAAAAAATTGTCATTATGAGGTATTGTGTGTAGAATTTTGAGGAAATAAATGAATTTAATCCATTTTGGAATAAGGCTGTAACATAAATTTTTTTTTAAAAAGTGAAGCGCTATAAATACTTTCCAGATGCATTGTATATATTAGTTGAAGTCCAAATTATTAACCCTCCTGAATTATTAGCCCCCCCCCCTGCATATTTTATTGCTGTTATTTTCTGCTGAACAGAAAGAAGATTGTTTTCAACACATTTTAAACATAACAGTTTTAATAACTGATTTATTTTATCTTTGTCATTATGACAGTACATAATATTTCACTAGATATTTTTCAAGATACTAGTATTCAGCTTAAAGTGTAACTTAAAGGCTTAACTAGGTTAATTAGACAAGTTAGGGTCATTAGACAAGTCTATTGATGTTTTTTTTCTGTAGACAACCGAAAAAAATATTACTTGTGTAGGAATCAAACAATACATATTATATAATTTTGATATTAACAAGCATTTTAATATTATCCAGTTTGTCAGTTTGATTCAGTTTTTTTTTTTTCAAAAAACATGTTCACTGTTCATTTAATGAATCATTATTTTGCAGAATTCCTCGAACCTCCTTGCATGTCTGTTTTGTTGCCAAATAATAAATTAAGTACAGTGCTCAGCATATATGAGTACACCCTATTTTGAAAATTAATATTTTTTCCATTTCTCAGTGAATATGGGTAATTTATATTGGTGCATTTGAACAAAACAGATTTATTAAACAGATATATTTATTAAAATAATAATTTAGTCACAGAACATCTTTAGAAATAGAAAGATAATACATTTAAATTCATGCAAAATATTGCAAAACTAAATTACAAATTACTACATTTCAACAAAGTTGTCTATATTTTTTGTTTCTCTTGCTTTTTGCTATTTTTGAAATTGTATTTAATTTTTTTTCCCTAACATATAAATTTGGGCTACTAATTTTTGTAACCTTTATTGTAAGTTATTTTGTTAGATTAGCTCCAGATTTGGCTTCGGTACTGACTTATCTAATGTATATACACAAATATAATATTGTAAAGCATCCTATAAGAAATATTAATTTAAATGAGAGATTTGTGGGGGGTGTACTCACATGCTGAGCACTGTACAGCTGTACTATATTTATTTTCATTTACATAAAATGGGTTGTTGTAGGGTGATTGTGTCTTTAAATTTCATTGTAGTTAGCAATTTATTACTTTTGTCAAAAGTGAATCTTAACTGATGTTGAACTATAGCTATCCTTAACACTGGACTCATGAATGTCCCCATTCATGTGTGTATACAGGATTTATTTTCTCTCTCCATTTATCCACTAGATGTGTTTGTAGAAGTGTGAACTCCCTCTTACACTCTTGGTGTCTCTCTGTTTTTGTAGCAAAGAACAACATGTTTTCCACTAGTTCTGCTCCACTTACAAGGAAAACTAAAACAATCCATCAGTTGTCAGGATCACTGGACCAACTGTGGGAGAACTAAATGGATCCTGGGTCTGAGAGTCTTCTCCATGTTTCAGTGTGTCTTCCTGAGTCGGCACTTGTGGTCTCATATACTTTACAGTGCAGAAGTGTTCCAGCTTATATGAAAAGGTGTTTTGCTTGACAGTTCTTCAGTATTCATTATTGAAATTAATGAATGCATCTCAATTTTTATAAACATTAAATGGATAGCAAATGGAGGTTTCCCCCTTCAGAAACCACCTTATACAGTACCTCATGTCTATTCAAAAATTTTAGATTAAATGAAATGTTCCAAACTGTTAAATATTTCTCATCAGAATTCTGAAATGTGAACTTTTGCATTGTAAATTTAGCTGTTACTTGTGTGAAATTTTGAAACATTACAAACTTAAGAAATGGTTTCATGGGATAAGAAATATAAATGTTAGGGAATTATTAATGGCATTTCACATTTGTGTGTATATTTGTGTGTATATTTTGTATCAAATGCAAGATATTTTACATTACATTTTAAACTATTTTATTCATTTACTTGTAACTTTTTTAACATATTGAAAATGTATTTGAACATGAAGAAAACTAATTTATGTTATATAATTTGACATTTTGAATGCTAATTTAAAGGTGTAATCAAATCAAAATGATTTAATTTGAGATTTGCCATTTGAATTGCATGTGTTTTTATGCGGCCTTCCTTTACTGTTTGTACTTAATTATGTTTGTTTCAGTTCACAATAGAGGATATTCTAACACGACACAAGATGGGTTTTTTTTAATTCAAGAACCTCTCCTCTTTCTGAAGACCTTCTGGAAAAAAATATATCTTAAACTCATGTACAAAAACAAACACAAGCGCTCGCAGCACTAAATAATGAAACACACATCCAGCGAAAAACGGCAGCAGTGGACAGAACTCTGAGAGCTGCTGACCAGCATTATCGCCCGCAGACATCTGAGGCTGCCCCGCTTTAAAACATTCCTATTTACGGCGCGGTGGCACAGAAATAAATAAATGTGTTAATATGTTGGGAGGGCTGCTTGGAGGGACCGCTGGTGCTGTTTGGTTTTTCTGTGATGATGCCATTTATCACATGCTGACAGCCCGTTTGTGAAGTGCTGCGCTACGCGGTCCACTTCAACTTACCGTCCCGCCGTCTCAGCTCTTTGGGAGAATGCATAAACGAGACGTCACGATGCAGAACGACTCGCGTACTTTGCCCGTGGGACTTCCAGGGTAAAAACACTGGAGATTCTTCACAGCCAGATGTAGGCACGAGTTGATGACACCAGTTTTGTGTTTACTTATTTTTTTCCCTGAAAAAAAAAGGAAAAAAGAAAAGCTGTCTTCTGTTGTGTTTTGATCAGGGACTCAGGACATACCCCTGGAGTACTCCAAATCATAGGTGTAAGAAACGAAAAGTAGAGGTTCAAATACATCATCAAGGATGTTACATGAGTTTTTCCATGCAGAGGTGAACTATGGAAAGAGGGCACATTCCTGTGACCTTCAGTTTTTTTTTACGTAGATGTGTGTGTGCAGGTTCAAGCAAATAGTACAGGTGGTGATTTATGATTTTCTGTGCAGCGAGATGCGACTTGACATTTTCCTGCTGTGGCGTAGCCCAGTTCTGGCTCCATGCTTCATTACGTGAGCCTCCCCACGCGATTCCCGACCCAGTAAAAATAAGCCTGTTCACCTCAGCTATGAGTGAATGAGCATGTGTGGATCTGTCTCAGGGGTGGGTGGCTTCTCTGTGCTTTGCTATTCTCACCTTCCCCAAAATTTCCATATGGCCATGATGCCACTGCTCCAGTCAACCCTTAAATACACACACACAACTGACAGCAACTTTCAAAGTCTTACCTGGTAAGATAAAGGAAACTGATAAATAAGTAAACAATCACATCTGTGAACACAAATGGTTGACATTTGGCGTGATGCAGATCATTTCTTATTTATGGATGTTTTCATGTCCCTTGGCCCACTTGCACAGGTCATATGACTAATGCCTAAAATTAGGCTATGCATGTCTGTTCTGTACGTGATCCAGTACACACATTATTTGAATCTTTTATTTATTTATTTATTGAAATTTACTAGCTTCCCAGTACTGTTTTAGCCTACTAAAACACAATTTCAGTAAATATTGATAAAAAAACAGCATAATCTGGTCTTAAAGTGAAATTACTTTCTCCTCAGGTTAAATGCAGTCCATTTCTTGCATGGATGTCATAGTACAGAAAAAAAATATATTTTGTTACTTGCATTGCATCATAGAAATTGACTAAGAAATGAAACAAAAACACTTTTTGATACAAAAAAAAGCTTTTTTATCCAGTCATATATGCATTCATTCATTCATTCATTTTCCTTCGGCTTAGTCCCTTTATTCATCAGGGGACGCCACAAAGGAAAGAACCGCCAACTTATCCAGCATATGTTTTACGCAGCGAATGCCCTTCCAGCTACAGTACTGGGAAATATCTATACACACTCATTCACACACATACATTCATTCATTCATTCATTTTCATTTCGGCTTAGTCCCTTTATTAATCTGGGGTCGCCACAGCGGAATGAACCGCCAACTTATCCAGCATATGTTTTACGCAGCGGATGCCCTTCCAGCTGCAACCCATCTCTGGGAAACATCCATACACTCTCACATTCACACACATACACTACAGCCAATTTAGTTTATTCAATTCACCTGTACCGCATGTCTTTGAACTGTGGGGGAAACCCACATGAACATGCGGAGAACATGCAAACTCCTCACAGAAATGCCCACTGACCCAGCCGGGACTCAAACCAGCGACCTTCTTGCTGCAGGCGACAGTGCGAACCACTGAGCCACCGTGTCGCCCCATTCAGATATTTAGATATTTTTTCTATTGTCTGGTGTAAAATCAAACACAATTACTTCCATGGCAAACAATGGAATTGTCAACGTGCAGCATACATTCCTTTCACAAACCACCACTGCTTGTAACAATACTTTCATATGGGTTTAATTCTAATATTAATTATACAGTAATATTGACCAAAAGCATACTGTGTGTTTGGGCAGGAAGGGCATCAGTTGCAGAATAATTGGTGGTTCATTCCACTGTGTGGACCCCTGTTGAATCAGGGACTAAGCTGAAGGATAGTGAGTGAGTGAGAGTGAGTGTACTGTGTAGATTTGGTCATGATAATGAATAGTGTTTATATTTTTCTCTTTTCTGAATAAAAAAAAATGCAGTATGTAGCCTTAAATCTATATTTACGTGTCTCTGCTAAACTCCTTATGCCAAATTCCAAATGAAACGTGTGAACACAGTATGGAAAATTACACTTGTCAGGTAATTTAATGGGCTCTTTACATAAAAATTTTAAATGAGCCTTTTGATTTAACAAAAAGTACAGTAGAGGCACAAGTAGGCAGTCTTTAGCGTACAGTAATATCTTTGCAAAACTACAGTCTCTGCAGAAATTCATTATTCTTAATTAGCATTTCTATAAACAGCATTAACCCCCATCATTTGCTATACAGGAAAATCTCGGCGGTGCATTTCCACTAACAGTCGCAAACGCAGCAATTTGTTGTAGTTGTTTCTAGTTATTACTTCAGTTGTTCAGAGAGACGGTAGGGGAAAATAGAGTACAACATTCCTAGACACTGCTTTTTCTTCACAAACCCACATCCAGACACCTATTATTCACTATTATCTTTTAACAATGAAATTTACTGCTGGTTGAATTGTCTTTAATGCAGCCTGGAGGTAATATCCCATGATTCCCTGCTAGACAGTCACTTTAGCAAGCTCTTTAACTCCCTTTCAACTGCCTTTACTCATCTATTCATTCATTTTACAGTAACATACTGCAACTTAACAGCCAGCAACAACCTGTGTTTGGGTTTTATTTAGTCTTGTAGTGCAGGTAAGATGTGTTGGTGTGTATGTGCGTTTTGCTTGTAACATTTGTGCATGTACACTTAAGGTGTGGGATGCCAAGTGTTGGCTTTCTTGTAAAAATAAATCACTATTTTGGAACAAAAATAAAAGCAACAAACAGGAAGGCTATTAGGACAATAAAATTGAATGGAATTTGCTTGGGCGTTTTGTACTACAGTGGTACTTCCTACTGCAGACCCTTAAATATTTGTATGTTTATATTTAAAAAATTCTATAAAAAAATTAAGATTGATATGTTTTATGCATTAATAAAATGCATACAAATTGGGCAGATAAATCAGCTATTTCAACAAGCATGACATAGGAGGGGTATTTTAACAAGCAAGGTTACTTTACCATTATAACCTTTATCCTGAACTTATCCTGAACTTATCCTGAACTCTCAGTTGGTTAACCCAAAATCTTGCTTATTCAAGGTACTGTATGCTGGTTCCAATACTGCACCTGTAGTTTAACTAAATCAGAGTAACAGTGAACACAATGCATTGTCTACATTCATGTTCAAGAGAATTCAAATGATTAAGCTTATTTTGTTTTATGCTGACAACAGTTACAGTGCTCAGCATATATGAGTACACCCCCCACAAATCTCTCATTTCAATTAATATTTTCTTTAGGATGCTTTACAATATTGTATTTGTGCATAAACATTAGATTAGTCAGTACTGAAGGCAAATCTGGAGCTAATCTAACAAAATAACTTATAATGGTTAAAAAATTAGTAGCCCAAATTTATATGTTAGGGAAAAATATTAAATACAATTTTCAAAAATAGCAAAAATCAAGAGAAACAAAACAAATATTTGCAATATTTAGCATGAATTTAAATGTATTATCTTTCCATTTCTAAAGATTTTCTGTGACTAAAATATTATTTTAATAAATATATCTGTTTAATAAATCAGTTTTTTTCTAATGCACTAATATATATTCCCATATTCCCTGAGAAATGGATAAAAATATTCATTTTCAAAATGGGGTGTACTCATATATGCTGAGCACTGTACATACACCATTAGTACATATCACCACTTAATGAGGTATATGCACACAGACTTTTAATTTTCTGTCAGCCAGCCCAAGTGCTTCCGGTGAACCTGAACTGTCGCACCATTACAAAATCGCCACATTTAAGAAAAATCTGTGATCTTCACTGCCTGATAGATATTTAATATAAAGTGGGTATGAGACAAGACAAGAAGTACTGCATTAAATTCCATATTTCCGCACCATGTCTTTAAAATATGGAAATGTTTTTTTTTCCCCCAGTATTTTCAATGTAGTTTCTGTGCTAGCCTGCTGCTACCGACGGCACTTGCGTTTACACGGTCTTTCATATAGTTCTATGCTTGAATAACTAAATGAATGCTTAAGGCTATTTAACTGACTATTTTAATTACATTAAAATATTAATGCTGTAAAAGGAACCTTATGAAATTGAAAATAGTCACATAAACCTTGCACCGAAAGTTTATTGTTGGCTGAAAAACACTAGATGTGCATATAGCCCATTGGTGACTATCCAATCCTTTAATAATTTTACTGTTCAATCTTTGATTAGTCTACTTGTATAATCATAATAAATAACTTTATTATCATATTTTACTTTGGATTGCATGTTTTTTTTGAAGATGTTATTGATTATATTGTAATTGGATTCACTAATATATGTATATTCTGTATTATGTTTTGTTTCTTGTCTGATCGTCTTGATCCTATTTTGTGTTTTGTTTTTTGTTGCCTCGTGGATGATATGTTAATTTGTATTTTATCTTTTATTATGATTATGTGATTGTGATACACTGTGGCACCCCTGGAAAATGAGATGGTACATCTAAAGGGCTTATTGCCAATAAAATTAATTTAATGAGGTTGAGAAATGATGTGAAATGCTGGTTAGGTAATAGTAATTCATTCATTTTCATTCAACTTAGTCCAACTTATCCAGCATAAGTTTTACACAACGGATGCCCTTCCAGCTGCAACCCCAGTACTGGGAAATACACCATTTACACACATACACTAGTTTATTCAATCACCTACTGTGAGGGGAAACCAGAGCACCTGGAGGAAACCCACATGAACATTGGAAGAACATGCAAACTCCACACAGAAATGCCAACTGGCCCAGCTTGGACTCGAACTAGCGACCTTCTATCTGTGAGGCGACAGTGCTAACCACTGAGCCACCATGTCGCCCCGGTAATATTAATGTCTTTGCGTATTTGAATATCTTTGCTGATGGTTGATGGTGCTGATGGAAGCTGAACACAGAAAACACAGGGTGGGAAGACAACAAGAAAGGCAGGAAACATCAACGAGACTGAGTCAGACCAGTTCAGGTAGGTGAATGGTGAGTGTCAAGTGCTGATAAGGTGTGCAAGGTGTCAGTGATCAGAACATCTTTATTTCTATAGTGCTCTTTACAATTTAGATTGTGTTGAAAAAAGTATAAAATGCCATGACAATATTTCAAATTGAGGAAGATTGCAGAAAGTCATGCAAGCAGGCAGGCAGGCAGGCAGGCAGGCAGAAGAGTAGTAGAATTCGGGTGTAGTTCTAGTTGAATTAAAACTGGCTCAGTTCAGTTTAGTACAGTAGAAATGTCACAGTTGAAGTTCAGTTTAATTCAGATCAGTGTCATGCAAATGTCACTCCTAAAGGCTAATAACGAGCAGCAATAGCGAGCGTACTGATGTCAACTGCTAGAGAATACCCATAGTGCACTGTGAGAGTTCGCATGCGAATTCCCATGTCTGACCACAAGATGGTATCCACAGTGGAATTATGTAAGTGTAAATTTAAAAGTATATTATTTAATTGTTCAATTTAAGGTTTTACATGAAAGAAATCAAAATGCTTTGTTTCCTTACTAATTGGTAAGCGGTAAAAACTATCACAGTGTCTGACCAAGAGGTTGAAAATCTAGTCTGTGTGAGGAATTCATAAACCAGCAAAAAA
>CAIGQW010055820.1:3220701-3234110 GCA_903798125.1 Danio choprae | reverse complement strand
AACATACTCACACACAGCTGTTTTTGTGAACTGTGAGCTGATATTCCATAGGCATAATAGTTTTTATACTGTACAAACTGTATTTTCTACACTAACCATACCAACATAGGCTCATTTTGAAAACGTAGCCCTATATACATTTCTGGAGATCGCGAATTATGTAGCCAGAGGTACGTATGGCTGCATTTCGTCTTTAAAACGAACGCTGTGGGGCGGTATGATGCTGTTCCTTTTCGCGCTTACCGCTGACCGCTTATCTCCGTATGCATAACTTTTCTGCTGTTACCAGTTTGTCCAGTGGCTCGCCGCGTACGTCGGCGGTCTTGTGACGTGGAGCGGAGTTGACTGGGTTCGAGTCCATTGAAGAACCATTCCAGAAAGTGGGAGAGACAAAAACAAAAGCCAAAAAATTAAATAAGCAAATAAATAACGGGGTGAGAATGTGATAAAAATCAGGGCTTTCCTTTTTCTGGATTGCTTTTGAAAACTCTGTCGGATGGGTTTAGGGTAGAAGGAGGGTGGGTCAATCGGTCAGTCAGTCGACAGCGGCCTCTGGTGGATTTACACGAGAAGAGCAGGCGCAAATGGCACTCACTACAGAAATTTGAGATCTGAAAAAGCGTACACAGCGGCCTCTGGTGGATTTGCGAAAACAAAAACTGCAAAAAAGTACCTAATGGGACGTATTTGGTGCTCTCCAGAAATGTATATGGGGTACATTTTCAGAATGAGTCTAAGTTGCAACCATACCCTTTACAAGAAAATGTGTGCATTTTTACTTTAAAAAAACAAACAAAAACAAACTAAAACACACCCAAATATAAATAAACAAATATTATATAAAACATATATTAAACATATGTATGGTGAAAATTTCAAAATGGCCAAAGATTGGATCATTTTGGGGATTTCTTTTTCTGATAATAACAAGAGAAACAGGCAAAAGTTTCCATCTTAATTTTATTACTCAAAGAAAAAACAAAACAAAACAAAACAAAAAAAGAACAAAAAATCTACCAAGATGTCCATAGGGGAGTTTTATTCATTGTGGCATGTGCAAGGCTGTGATAAGTGTCTGTTGCCATTTTAAAACAAGATTCAACATCATTGATAGCTGCCGATTTGTGATTGTGTTTCCTATGGAGTCACTAGAAATATTGAAAAATAGATTTAAGAGGCAGCGTTTTATTTTCAATCGTTATGTGTCATTTTTCATTGTTGTATTTACAAGCATGCTCGCTCTGGATGTGCATAAGGGTACTTCTTATCTCTTTTTCATCACTAAAAATGTAACCATGTAATAACAACGTCGGAATAGCAAACGCTAAAGCATTTTTACAAGTCTTTATAAACAGGTAAAAACAGAAGGGGTGGGGTACTGTAATACTGTGTTTATAGCAACATCAAATGAACACTTTTTTTTTTTTTACTTTTAAGTTAAGGAGCAATAGAGAAAAAACATTGTCGCGGGCCAAAGAAAGACATACAAAGAACATTGTTTCAAGATCACTTGAGCATCTGTTTCGAAATGCTGATTAAAATACAAAGGAAAACGACAAACCAGATAATGAAATAAACACCAGCGTAATAAACAAAGGGCAGGGAAATGACAACATGAGGAAAATAGTTCTACACGTCCTAAAAAAATATTGATATACTGTAGAATCCCTTTTTTAAAGGCAAACCAACAAAAGAAACAATGTTTATTAAAGAAGCACACACCTGGAGTCTGTTCATACAATATCTGTCTTTTTTGTCCCTTTGTGTAGCGACAAATTGCTATACAGACTCGTCAAGACTGTTGTGCTGTTCAGAATCACTGGTGCACAGAATCATGGGGGATCAGCAGATAACACTCAGTAATAATAATAATAATAATAATAATAATAATAATAATAATAATAATAATAATAATAATAATAATTATAATAATAACAAACTGGAGATTAGGGGAGGGTGATGCTGTGTGCTTCACATAAAGACAGGTATTTAATTAGGTAAATTTAATCAAGAAAAAAACAAACACTTGTTTTAATCTCAAAAAAGTGGGATGTAGAAGTAGTCAAAACAAGAGAGAAAGACATTTTTTACAAGTCGGTGCATGTGGTGTGGAAAGGTCGTCAACGAGCAGTGCTCCAGAAACACACACACACACGCACACACGCGTCTCATGAGGACCGCAAACGCACTGCACCTCCACACACATAAACGTACATACACACTCAAGTCCTGTACACGGGTTTCAGGTGACTGCTCTTCAGCACCCACACCACTTTTCCTCTGTGAAAAAGCTCCGTCTGCCTGTGGGCTGAGATGTCTGTCATGGTCGTGGAGCTAAAGATGTCAGAGTCTTCAGTACATGATAGGGGGTTTGGAGTAGGGTCTGTTTTCTGTAACGAAGGAGAAAAAGCATGTGAGAGCCAATTCGTACAGTGACTTTAATATGAGTGAAGAGCTGTGGCTATATATTTATAATATGAATAATAAACACTTTTTTTTTGGCAAAAACAATGACATGAAAATAATAATTTATACGAGAAATTAAAGTCCTCGCACATTGAGTTAAATAAAACATTACATTTATTGAGAAAACATCCTTAGGTATGTGAGACTATGAGATCAGGAAGAGTCAATGGGGCAATTTACAGTACATGTCACTGCATTAAATATGGGATACAAAAAAACAAGATTAAGAAAGGAGTTTTTATTTTGGAGTGAGTTTATTAAAGTAAATGAAGGATTCCCCTCATTTTGTATTTCATTATGTGATTTATTAACTTTTAGTGTGTGTTAGTGAAGTTTTAATCACTCATTTCTGCTGGATTGTCTGCTGGTTTCATAATGTGTGCTTTTTGATGCACCAAAAATATTTACTACAATTGTCAAATTGCTAACCGTACTTTATTACTGCTAAAATGCTCAGTATGAATGAGTACACTCCATTTTGAAAATGAATATTTTTATCCATTTCTCATTTCTTAACTATTTTGGTGCATCTGAACAAAAAAAATGATTAGATATATTTATTAAAATAATATTGTAGTCTTTCCCAGTGATGGGTTATGACTGGAAGGACATTCGCTGCGTAAAACATATGCTGGATAAGTTGGCGGTTCATTCTGCTGTGGCGACCCCTAATGAATAAAGGGCCTAAGCTGAAAAGAAAATGAATGAATGAATACTGTAGTCACTAAACATCTTATAAAGATATTACATTTAAATTCATGCTAAATTATGCAAAAAACTAATTACAAACTACAAAAAAAAGAAGATCTTTTTAGATTTTTGCTCTTTTTAAAAAAAAATATTAATATTTTTCCCTAACATATCAATTTGGGTTACTAATTTTTGGACCGTTATCATAAGTTATTTTGTTAGATTATCTCCATAATTGACTTTGTTACTGAATAATCTAATATATATATGCACAAATAAAATATTTTCATATACATTATAGCATTGTAATTGTAAAGCATTGTATTTGAGCATTGTAAAAGCATTCTAGAGAAAATATGAATATAAAAGAGAGATATTCTGAGCACTGTATATAATATTTGAACAAATATTTCATTAAAATGTGAGTTTTAAATGACAGTTTTATAAATAATGTTATGAGATTAGTGTTTTTAATAAATATAAATCAGTAAAAAAATATTAAATGTTGGGGAAAAATACATACGGTATATACAGTACTTAAATTATTAGCCCATGTATCGTAGAGAAAACACAAATATTTTAAGAACCTGTCAAAACTTGTTAAAAATAAAAAATATTAGGCAAATCAATAATTATATTAATAAACTTGTCAAAAAAATAATTCAATATGTTGAAAAATCACCAACAATAGCCTTTTTTTAATTTGATTTTTTTTTATATGGGCTGCTTGTGGTTTGGCTTTTCATTTTGTGCTTCACGAATAAGGCCCAAGGTTAAGATTAAACAAAATGTTACTTACTGTAAATCTAAAACATTTTTTTCCCTCTCAATAACAACATTACAACAGTGAAAAGCAACTTCACTTATTGATCATGTCTCAGGTAGATTGCACATTTTCTTGCACACCTGGACCCATAAAAAAATATTGTTTGGATTCACGAAAACTGATTTGCTGAGGTCAAAAACACAGACTGCAAAAGATCTGCTTCTGTGAAGCCGAATCGACAGCCGAAAGAGGATTCCACTTGGTCTCAAAACCTTCGCTAAATAGTTATTTTGACAATTTGTAATGGCATAACAGTAAAAAAATGGAACAAGGGAACTCCTTATCAGGATAAACAACTTATAAAGCTCTAGTCCACACTCCAGGTAGTGGTTATGCACCTTAAATAGTACTGTAGTTGACTCTAGGGCTGCATAATATATCGTTTCATCATTGATATCGTTTTGTAGATTTGATTTGTAGGCTCACTGCTATGTTTAACCGTAATAGATTGAAAGTTTATCATTTGCATGTGTTTTTAAGGCCTGTGACTGAGCATTTAAAGATAGTTTAAAACATTTGGGTAGAAGAAATTATGATGTTGGGCCTCACGGTGGCGCAGTGGGTAGCACGTTCGCCTCACAGCAAGAAGGTCGCTGGTTCGAGCCTCGGCTGGGTCAGTTGGCGTTTCTGTGTGGAGTTTGCATGTTCTCCCCGTGTTGGCGTGGGTTTTCTCCGGGTGCTCCGGTTTCCCCCACAAGTCCAAAGACATGCGGTATAGGTGAATTGGGTAAGCTAAATTGTCCGTAGTGTATGAGTGTGAATGGGTGTGTATGGATGTTTCCCAGAGATGGGTTGCAGCTGGAAGGGCATCCGCTGCGTAAAACATATGCTGGATAAGTTGGCGGTTCATTCTGCTGTGGCGACCCCAGATTAATAAAGGGACTAAGCCGAAATGAAAATGAATGAATGAATGAAATTATGATGTTTGGAGGTGTAGCAGATTAATTGTACTTAATTATTTATATGATTTATTTTTGTCTTGTTTCTAGTCCAAATATCTACATTTCAAAGTCAAAATAAGATTATTTTACTCACTCCATTGGCTAAAAATTTAGCTAGTTTTAAGAAAAAACTGCTAAGTTTGACATTATTTCTTCTGAAGGTGAAAACAAAATATTTTTTCTTGATCTAAGATTAAAAAAAATTTCAATTATTTTTTTTTTTGCATTGTGATGATTTAATTTCTGTAGCTGAATACTGTTAGACTCCACAGAAAACTGTCTAATAGAGCTATTCAAACCATCTTGCGAAGCTGTATTCATATCACAATATATGTTGGAGAAAAATAATATTACATATTTACAATATCGTGCAGCCCTAATTGACTCCCACCAATAAAATTAGAAGAAAAACACTCAAATTTAGCACAACACCTCAAGAAAAATCACAAGACTTCATAATTCAAGAAACATAATTGAAAAAGGAACTAGACAAAGACACTAATGTCTTTCAACATCAAAACGGAGCAAGTTTTCAGAATGAATCATGTTTTGCGGTGGCCGTAAAGCACTAGATCAGAGAAAACAGCTGGTGGTTGAGGGGCAAGAGCGCTGCAGATGCATGTTAATCGGAGAGCTCGCAGCGCACCGTCACGCAGGAAACAGTTCATTAGGACTCGAGAGCTTTTACATCTTCAACATGCTTGTTTCTGCAAGCGCCAACAGATGAGCTAATATGTATGCAGGATGTAAACAAAACAGCACTCAAGGTATATGGATGACAAGCAAGTGAAAGTGTAAGAGAAGGAGAGCGGGAAGGTAAACCGTGGTGCGAAAGCCCCTGCATTATCTATACACCGCCCCAGATCTGCTCACTTTTAAAAGATTGAAAAGTAAAAGTGGAAAAAAGTTATGTTGACTGGAGACACTTTTCATAATCTGGGGCCTATACAGAGGTCTATTTATTTATTTATTTATTTTATTTCGATATCATTTGTTACACTTGTATATATTTCATTGTAATAAAATAGTTAATGACTATCTTTAAAATGAAATCGCAGCACTTCAGTATTAAAATTAATTTAATACACTGTAATGGATTATAAAATAACAATCTCCAGTGTAGTAATACTCCACATCTGCATTACTCTGCATTCCTTTTATATTACATTAAAAGCATTTAGTTCATATTATTTAATTATTCTAAATATAGCTTAAAATAATTTTCTATAGCTTGATGGAAATATCCAAGAAATTGTTGCACACAATTAACACTTTGATACAAATTTATCCCACACTGACCTAATAGGCCTTAATAGTTCATTCATTCATTCATTTTCATTTCGGCTTAGTCCCTTTATTAATCTGGGGTTGCCACAGCGGAATGAACCGCCAACTTATCCAGCATATGTTTTACGCAGCGGATGCCCTTCCAGCTGCAACCCATCTCTGGGAAACATCCATACACACCCATTCACACTCATGCACTACGGACAATTTAGTCTACCCAATTCACCTATACCACATGTCTTTGGACTTGTGGGGGAAACCGGAGCACCCGGAGGAAACCCACGCCAACACAGGGAGAACATGCAAACTCCACACAGAAACGCCAACTGACCCAGCCGAGGCTCGAACCAGGGACCTTCTTGCTGTGAGGCGAACGTGCTACCCACTGCGCCACTGTGAGGCCCGCCTTAATAGTTATTATTATAATTTAAGTAGATTTGATATATAATATGTTTTTTTTGTTATGAAATAAGATGTTTAAGTTCCATTTGGATACAGTATACATGCTATACAGTAAAACAATTTTTTTGAACTGTATTCATGTGTCTTCACTTTACTCTACAACCCCAAAACAACAAATATTAAACATCTAATACAAGACAAGCTAATATAAAATGTATTTTATCTTTCAGAGGATGACAGTCAAATGTTTCTAAAGGTTAAGCACAGATTTTTACTGGTCCTTTGTTAAAAAACAATTACTAGCGTATTTGTGGAAAGTGCCTGATGTTCTGAGAAACTGCAAATTGAAGTGCTTTCTCATCTTCAGCCTTTTTTGTTTATACATACAGCATGCATACAAAATGCACTATATAAACACATTGCATGTGACATTCATACTATATAAGAACCATTTGCAATGCATGAATGCCACACTGAGGCCTGCTGGTGCAGAAGGGAAAGAGAGAGAGAGAGAGACGCTAGAAGAGATAAATAGAAGGTGGGTATTTCACTTGCTCTGAAATATGAGTTACAAGTAATATCCTGAAGTGCAATTAATTGAGTCCTATGGCTGACAGCAGACTAAATCTGCCATGATGAAGCTGTACCCGGGAGACACCGGAGCAAATAGTTCATACACTTAATACAGAGACCTGTCAGAGTAGGACACTATCTGTTTTGTTAAGCAGGAGGCAGGCCCAAATACCAGGATTCAGTGTTTCCTGATGATTCATTTTCTCTGTTGTGAATGTTGCATGCCTTCTCAACATCGAATGCTAAATTACATCTGAAACAATTTAAATCTGGATCTTTTACTTTTTTTTTTAATTTGTCACATACAGGACAGATTTAAATTGTAAAGACAAGAAGTATTCAATTATTTGTATTAGAAGACATTTTATTTCCAGTATTGAAAAATGTGCTCTTTCACTTTTAGGCAATATGTACTTTTCAGGGTATAAAATACACCAAAAAGTAACTTTACAGCATTTTATGCAAATAAATACATAATTTATTAATGAGTTAAACCAGTCGTAAGTGTACATTTTTGGAAATTGAGATGTATGGGTTATATAAAAAGTTAAATACATAAGCTTTCATGTTATTGCTACTGTTTTGGAAGAAAAAAAGAGTCTCCTGTAAACTGTGGCTTGGAGAAATGACTTCTACTTTACATTTGGAGCGAATTAGGCACTGTTTGAAATTGCAATTTGACAAAATCTGGCATAATCTTTTCTGTTACCTTGACAAAAACCCAATGGACTAATGCATCATTTGTATGTAAGGTTTTAATATTCTTTTTCATCCTACTCTGCAGTTGAAACAGGTCTTTGTAAAATGTATTTTGAGGGATTACTTGCAATGTGGGTGGGTATATTTTTATTTATTTAATTTTATTTCTATCTTTATTATAAATATTAATAATATTAGGACAAAATATGTAAAATGGAAAATCTTTTTTCCTAAATCTTTGTCTTCAATAAAGAATTATTTGACAATAAATAAATAAATAAATAAATAAATAAATAAATAAATAAATGAATAAGCTTTCCATTGATGAATGATTTGTTAGGATAGGATGTAATTTGATTGAGATGTAACTGTTTGAATCTAGCATCTGAGGGTAAAAAAAAAAATATATATATATATATATATATGTATATATATGGGCCTCACAGTGGCGCAGTGGGTAGCACGTTCGCCTCACAGCAAGAAGTCGCTGGTTCGAGCCTCGGCTGGGTCAGTTGGCATTTCTGTGTGGAGTTTGCATGTTCTCCCTGTGTTGGCGTGGGTTTCCTCCGGGTGCTCCGGTTTCCCCCACAAGTCCAAAGACATGCGGTATAGGTGAATTGGGTAGACTAAATTGTCCGTAGTGTATGAGTGTGAATGGGTGTGCATGGATGTTTCCCAAGGATGGGTTGCAGCTGGAAGGGCATCCGCTGCGTAAAACATATGCTGGATAAGTTGGCGGTTCATTCCGCTGTGGCGACCCCAGATTGATAAAGGGACTAAGCCGAAATGAAAATGAATGAATGAATATATATATATTAACCCTCAGATTCCAGATTCAAATAGTATATTGTAAATATATATTTTATTTATATATATATATATATAAATAAAATCACCTTGAACGGTCTATATTACAAATTAAAATTTTAGTTTTTATATATTTACAGCAAATTTATGAAATATCTTAATGGAACATGATCTTTACTTAATAAAGATGTCCAAATTTACATATAATATTGTTTAAAACAGAAAGAAATGTGATTTTCATGTGTTTCCAGCAGATTTCATCAATAAGTGTTCATTGCTGCTTTTGGAAAGCTGTTTCCCATAATCCAGAATGAAAACTTCCCTCAGATCATTTTGTTTTCAGTTTAGACTAGTCAAACATGTTTAAAACTATTAATGTTGTTTGCATTTAGCCATTTAGCAGACTAAATGTAGTTTTAAACTTGTTAAACCAAGTGTCTGCTAAATGACTAAATGTAAACATAATATCCTAATATGTTTTAACTACTCTCATCTCTTTTACATACAGTTGGTGTTTTAAGTTTATTTGTTCATATACATGTATTCATTAAGATTTATTTAACTATGTCTATTTTAGTGGTTCTTAGTTTATGCTTGATTGATTGTATAATGTTAGTATTGCTTTTTAGGGTTGAAAAATCAACGGATGAATTCTGTTGCAGCAATGCTAATTAATGTACACTGTCCCTGCCAAAAAAAACAAACAAATAAATAAATCATTTTTGCCACAAAAGGAAAGTAAATTTGACCCATGTACTGTATCGAGCAGTGCATTTAATTAAATAAAACTTACTTTGACTTGAACTTAGTTACGTGAACTCAAAATCTGTTTGTATTGGACTAAACCTAAACTGAATGAGTTAACCTTGTTAACATACAAATCCAGTTAAGTCAACAAAATGTAAATGGTCTAAGTAAATGAAACTCAATATAAGGAATTTTTTAAATATATTGGTAAGTAATTAATATTTAAAAAAAGGCTGGGTTCCACATAATCGATTTGTGTTGGGACAACATGAAGGAATTAAGTTATCTTACTAGTTTTTACAAATTTAAGTTGATTGAACATAAAATAATTAAGCTGTTTCAAACACACCTCAATATTTGTGTTGTTTCAGCTCATTTTAAATAAATAGTTTGAACAAACAGCAATCATCATTTTTTGATTGCTTAATAGAATTAAGGCAATGCATTTGTGCAATTCAATCAAGTAAACATAATACATCTATATTTATAAAAACATAAATCATTTTGATTTTAAAAAGTCATTTTAAAAGTAGCGATTTGGATTAATCTCATTCTCCTCTTAGCAATCTATCTGTACTTAAGTAAATGAGTAAGTGTGATAAGGTCAGCCTATGCATCTTTAGCTCTTGTGCCCCACATGTAGGATACTGTAAATAGATGGATGTGTAAGTGAGGGTGGTCCTCCTCTGAGACCTCCTTCTCACCAATGCAGTCCATATTTAACATCGCTCTCCACCCTATAACCCGGTCTCATTTATCCTCCAAACACAAACCACTGCCTCATCCTTGATTATTCACCCTCATTATATCACTGCACGATACCAATTAGTCGGTTTGGATGCGAATGGTATATTGAGGTACAGTGTGCTCAGACAGACCCATACAGAATCTGTTGGAACACGTGCACCATCCCTCCGAACGAAGCCCACCGAGTGTGACTGAGTTTGGTTTGCTCCTTCTTAATTAAATTTTCACCTCCCTCTCTCCCTCCGCCACTCCACACTTCTCTTAATCGGCTTGTAAAATGATGTCACCTTCTTTTGTGTTCAGCAGTTTTCTGTTAGCGCCACTTGTCTTGATTAATCAGAAAAGGCACGGGTCATCGTAATGGCCCAACACAGAGGTGGAACCTGAGAAAGCGCAAAAAGCTTTTAGCCTCGACGAGCGGGATCTCGGCAAGGACAATCAAACCTAATGAAATCAGCTGTCACTGCTAAGCTTGCAAAACTGTGAAGTCCGACTTGGGAGAGAAGCATGGGCTAATTAGATTTTTGCCGGCAGTAATGGATAAATGTGGTGAGGCTCTGGAGCTCGGGGAAGGGTGGAGCGGACAACAGACTTCATACCCAAACTCCCCAGGTGGGGCGGCTGCCAGACTGTAAGCTGATTGCACAGACACCTTTCCTCTTTCAGCTTGATGGAACTTCCAGATAAAGAAGTGCAGAGATAAAGTGATGATCTGTGCATCGGAGAGTGCGCCAGATCATTATGATCTTCAGTTTTCCTTCCTGGACAAAAGCGAGCATTCCCTTACCTCTGGATTGGATTTGTAATAATTCGTTTCTTGTTTACACTGTATAACGATTTACCAAAATACATTTACACAGTTAGAACTCTTGCTACATGTAAAACACCATTTTTTATGTTCCAAAATAAATATATTTACAAAGCTAATTACTCTTTTCTCATGAATAAATTTACCCATAAATATATTTAATCAGGGGTGGTGCAGTGGTTAGCACTGTCGCCTCACAGCAAGAAGGTCGCTGATTCGAGCCTCAGCTGGGTCAGTTGGCATTTTTGTGTGGAGTTTGAATGTCTTCCCGTGTTTGCGTAGGATTCCTCTAGGCAGTCCAATTTTCCCCACAAGTCCAAAGACATGCGTTATAGGTGAATTGGATAAGCTAAATTGTCCGTAGTGTATGTGTGTGAATGGAGTGTGTATGGGTGTTTCCCAGTACTGGGTTGCAGCTGGAAGGGCATCTGCTGTGTAAAATATGCTGGATAAGTTGGCGGTTTATTCCGCTGTGGCGACCCCTGATTAATAAAGGGACTAATCCGAAAAGAAAATGAATGAATAAATAAATAAATATATTAAATCAATCAATTTCGGGCAACACGGTGGCGCAGTGGGTAGCACAATCGCCTCACAGCAAGAAGGTCGCTGGTTCAAGCCCCGGCTGGGTCAGTTGGCATTTCTGTGTGGAGTTTGCATGTTTTCCCCGTGTTCGCGTGGGTTTCCTCCGGGTGCTCTGGTTTCCCCCACAATTCCAAAGACATGCGGTACAAGTGAATTGGGTAAGCTAAATTGTCCGTAGTGTATGTGTGTGAATGAGTGTGTATGGATGTTTCCCAGTGATGGGTTGCAGATGGAAGGGCATCTGCTGCGTAAAACATATGCTGGATAAGTTGGCGGTTCATTCCGCTGTGGCGACCCCAGATTAATAAAGGGACTAAGCCGAAAAGAAAATGAATGAATGAATGAATAAATAAATTTCTAGTTGAGTTACACCACCATTTTACAACTGTGCAACTGTGAATACAAAACCAGTTGTAATGGTATTGTTTTTATTTAGATTAATACATTAACTGAAATCTGAATAGATAAGCTTTCGACTAATGTATGGTTGTTAGGATAGGACAATATTTGGGTGAGAGACAGTCCTAACAATCATTGCATTGTTCAGTATCTCAAGATACTGCAAGATTAGTTTTGAATAAAGTGAACCTTAAAACTTGTTATTGAAACTTGATTACTGGTTGTCAAAACTTATTATTGAAATATATTATTGAAATATATAATATATTTTTGAAAACTGAATGATGACATCCATAACAGAAGTGCTAATTAAAGGGTTAGTTCACACAAAAATAAAAATTCAGTTATTAATTACTCAGCCTCATGTCATACCAATCTCCTGAGAGCTTTGTTCATCTTCAGAACGCAAATTAAGATATTTTCGATGAAATCCGAGAGCTCTCTAACCCTCCATAGATAGGTCCCACGATATTCAAAGTGCAGAAAAGTGGTTAAGGTATAAACATACAAAACTACAAGAACGCTTTTCCTCAAGTTTTTCTTTACCTTATCTTTCATGGAGCTTCATATGGTTACAGTTGAACCAATGAAGTGACATGGAATGTTTTGACAAAGTTTTTGGTTCCTTTTCTGGACTTTGAATGTCTTAGGATCGTTGCTGTATACACTCAAAAAAAGGATGTTTACTGTGAAAACTAATACTTAACTTAATTCCTTCATATTGTCCCAACACAAATTGATTGTGTGGAACCCAGCATTTTTTACAGTTTATGGAGGATCAGAAAGCTCTTGAATTTAATCTAAAATATCTTAATTTGAGTTCCGAAGATAAACAAAGGCCTCAGAAGATTGGAATGACATGAGGGCGAGTAATTAATAACAGAATTTTCATTTTTGTGTTAACTAATTCTTTAATGTACAGATAATTGTGCAGCATTACACTGAATTATCAACTGGAATCATATTAAAAAGTTTTCTTTTCCTTTAGAAAGGTAATAATGTGTCATTTAAAGCAGATTTTTTCCATTGTATGGTATTTATAGCCAATAAAGCAGACAGCCAAAGAACTGTTTCAGAGCGATTATAAAGTCCAATAGCAGAGAGACTAATTTGCACCTCATATTAGCCCTGATGCATTATATAGGGGAAAGGTCTGATGTTCAGGTTCCTTGGTTCTGCTCGTTGCTCTAAAGGTCAGAGACATTGTGACGGAGCTCTAACACTAATCCCTGCTGTTACGCTCACATTAGTGACGCCTAAACTCAAGTCAGAGGACGGCATGGAATTTTTACACACTGGAATTCCACTTGCTTATGTCTAATTCAAAATGAATTAAATATTAATAATAAAAAAAGACATTCCACAAAAACATATTATTAATTGTGAGGTAAATTTTTTCACCACACGTTTTAGGATGCAAAAATGTATGATA
>CAIGQW010055820.1:3209469-3220301 GCA_903798125.1 Danio choprae | reverse complement strand
ATATATGAAATATATCTTTTTTCCCCTTCCCCCCATTTTTCTTTAACAAAGTGCATTTTATATATTGCTTACAACAGAAACAGAATTGAGACTATAATCTTATTATAAATTGTCAACTAAGAAATGTTACTGCACTCCCAAATTTGACATATTTTTGGTGCCAATTGTACAATAAACAAACATGGTTTTGTATTCGATCATCACTTAATATTTGAAAAGCACTGATCTAGTTTGAAGACAAATCAAGAGCACTAAACTGTTCTTGATTCAGAAGTCACTTGATGTTTCACAAGATCTGACAACAGCATGCTTTATTCCGTCTCCAGATGTCGGCCTGCAAATAACAATTGATGTATTTCTCAGTCTAGTCTAAAGCTTGCGTGCCTTTGATCAGCAGGTTTTGTAGATCTGACCTGGAGTTGAAAGTCAGGGACTTTGAAACATGAGATGAACCACAGATTTAGGGCGAAGTTGTCTCTGATTCAACCTGAGAAATCTATGATCACCCAGCGATGACCCTTTACATTGTGAATGAACCCTGGTGCCTCCCCAAAGAAAAAGAAAAACCAGGGGATATCTACTTTACACAAACGCTTCAGCAGTGCTCCGTTACAGCACCGCTGTCAAAGCCAGAAGAAAAATGGATGTCTCTTTATTTGCAGACTGTGAAATTGGCTATATAGGGGGAAAAAAACATTTTGCTCATTTTCAGTGGAGCACTTTGCAACCCGTTTCCACTGCATCTTCTGTAAACATATGTATTTATTCACCTTCCCCCAGCCCCACATTTCAATAAGATGTACGGCAGCGGGTCTTTAATTCGCCGTCAGACGTGTTGATAATAGGTCCCATTTATCAAACGCAACTTTTGGCCAGATTTGGGAGGCTAGCTTGCAGGGAAGGGGGAAAGACAGATGGAACAGGGATAAGAATGAAACTGTATGAGTGTGTGCAGAAGGGCTGTAAAGCGCAAATAGATCTCGGGGAAAGGAAGCGTGAAAGGCGCATGAAAACATCAGTTTGTAATCTCACTCCTGAAAGAGTTGGACATCTTCAAAGGGACCCAATGAGATGTAAGGCAAGTTCAGGGATTTACTCTGGTAGTTTTGCTGGGGTTCGGCCCCTGGAGAGAGGGGGGCCTCTGGACCATATGTATAGCACATGGCTGCTTTTGTCTTCCCGACTAAGGCTCAATTTTGACCTTTCCTTATAATACCAACTGTTGACACTATGATGTCAGATCTTTTTTTTTTTTAAGTTTTGCTGTTTATGGTAGTTACACTTAGTTGTTAACATGCTTTATGTATATGTTACCTTGTACAGATGAGTTCTCCTGCTGGTTGCCATTATGTTCAGACTTCACCTCTGGTATGACTGCTTCTAAAACCAGATACATTTATGCAGTTAGAACCTTGCTACATCATTTTTAAGTTCCAAAATCATTTACATTTATATTTAATAAGTACATTTAATCAATCTCTGGTGAAGCTGTACCATCTGACATTTTTCAAGCTAAACTGTGACCCTGGACCACAAAACCAGTCATAACGGTCTTTTTTGTTTTATTGAGATTAAAACATCACCTGGAAGCTGAATAAATTAGCTTTCCACTGATGCATGGTTGTTACAATAGGACAATATTTGGGTGAGAGACAAATTATTTGAAAATCTGAGGGTTAAAAAAATCAAATATAAAGAAAATAACTAAATATGGTAAAATTACTAATCAAAATTTAGGTTTTGACATATTTACTGTAGGAAATGTACAAAATATTTTCATGGAAAATTATTATTAGTATTAAGAAAAATCTATGATTTTGACCCATTCAATGCATTTTTGGAAACATCCATACACACTCAATCACACCAATACACTACGGACAATTTAGCTTACCCAATTCACCTATAGCGCATGTCTTTGGACTTGTGGGGGAAACTGGAGCACCCAGAGGAAACCCACACCAACATGGGGAGAACATGCAAACTCAGCCAGCCGGGGTTCGAACCAGCAACCTTCTTGCTGTGAGGCGATTGTGCTACTCACTGCGCCACCGTGCTGCCCAAAATGTATTTTAAATTGTAATAATATAATATAATAATAATATATATATATAATATAATATAATAATATAATATAATAATAATAATAATAATAATATTATAATAATTAATTATTTATTATAATAATACATTACTATTTTTATGGTTTTCATCAAATAAAAATGCTAAGCAAGCATTAACCTTCAAATTATTAATTATATCTTAAAATATATACCTTAATATCTATAAAACGTATACCTTAAAATTTAAATAGCATTAGTATTTAAAAAATAAATTTTTTTTTGTAATTGTATGTTGTCTGCCCAGCTGAGATGAACTGCACGTAGAAACAATCTCCACAACAAAGACAGCATTGCATCGAAAACCAGAGGGAGAGAGGAAGTAGCTTTATCTGAAAGATGTGACATAACAGCAGACGTTCACGTTTCTAGCATTCCTCTCAGATGAAAGGCAAAAAACAAAGCGCATTTCTCTTAATGAATTCACATCTAATCAGCCTTGGCCTAATAATTACCCAAGCACTCATGAAAATACTTGCAGATGTCTTGCAAACATATCAAATTTGAAGACTTTATTCAAATTCTGCCTCTGTTAAGATATTCACAATTAAACAAGTGTAATCAAAACAACAGTAAGCTATTAGGAAAATGGTTTGGCCTTGATAAGTGTGCGCATTTAGAGCGTTTATGATAAACATCAGACTCCATTTCCTCAGCTGAGATTATGACGCTAATGCATTGCTAATAGTTATGACCTAGACGGAAATACCAATATTAGAACAGATTAAAAAACAAAAAACCAAGAGAATATTGAACTAAATACTGATGATAAACATGTGGAAATTCTGAATAAGCAGATTCTTAAAGATATATGAGTATCACAGACAGTTTGTGATACTCATACATAATGTCGGCACAAAGTCCTAAACCACAAGATTTTAGAAATAAATAATCTTTTTTATGCTTTTAAATTGCATTATGGGACCTTGATTTTCTTCCAATAACATTTAACCTTAAATTAAAAGTTTTTAGGGCCTCACGGTGGCGCAGTGGATAGCACGTTTGCCTCACAGCAAGAAGGTTGCTGGTTCGAGCCTCGGCTGGGTCAGTTGGCAGTTTTCTGTGTGGAGTTTGCATGTTCTCCCTGTGTTGGCGTGGGTTTCCTCCGGGTGCTCCGGTTTCCCCCACAAGTCCAAAGACATGCGGTATAGGTAAATTGGGTAAGCTAAAATTGTCCGTAGTGTATGAGTGTGAATGGGTGTGTATGGATGTTTCCCAGAGATGGGTTGCAGCTGGAAGGGCATCTATCTATCTATCTATCTATCTATCTATCTATCTATCTATCTATCTATCTATCTATCTATCTATCTATCTATCTATCTATCTATCTGTTTTAACTGTGGAGTTTTAATTTATCGCAATATCTGGATATTTTATCATCAAGTATGTTTATGTGGACATCAGCAATCAAATTATTTGCCCTAATCTGAATAAGACAATAATATGATTAAGGTGTTTACATGAGTTGCTTTTTGAATGTTCCTTTCATGATCCCGTTTTACATGTTATAGCATGTAAAGTATAAAAAAAATATAGTTCGATTAACGTCACTGCGTCACCACGCTATCCACATTTTCTCCGGAATTTCATGTAATTTTGAGTTTTTCGTTTTACATTTTTCAACATTTACTGCAGTTTGGCACTTTCATTTTCATTCTGGAACATTTCATGCATGCAACCTGTGACAAACTGAGGTATTGAATGTGCGTATGAAGTAGGGACTGGTGGAAGAGTGTTGTTTTAATGGAATTTGATACTGCACGTCGAATGGAAAAACAAAAACCTCAGCATTTAGCGAGGCAGGTGTCTGTGGTCCTTTTCTGACTCAGTAGGTGCAGAGAATAGTGTCAAACAGCTGTGTGTGTATGCAATATCCTGTCACAAAATGCGGCGGAAAATTTTTGATTGCGCTGTTTACATGTCTGTACTGCACTTTATGATTATTGTAAACAAAGTTTTCTATCTCTTTATTTTCCCTATCATTCCATTCCTTTTATTCCATTTTTATCTTTTTATGTCTATTTTAGTGTTTCTATTTCAAGTATAAACATTTTTTAACAGTTGCAATTTTGATTTTAGTTAACTACAATAACTATGATCTGACTGGAAGCCAGTGTTCCAGGTGCGAAGGGGCAGAATCCTACCGTTTAGACTCATGCGGAGACTCTCAGGAGAAGTGGCCTGTTTGAGAGCCTGTTCCACCTGCTCTCTCCTCTTGGATTCAAACTCCAGAGCCTCCTGCAGTTTCCTTTTCGCCTTCTTTTCCTTCTTCAGACGCTTCTGAATGGTGGCTGGGGGAGACAAGAAAGAGGTTTGACAAAACAATCAAACGTAAAACTCTTTGCTCGTTCAGCGTGGTGTCTGGAAACACAAGGAGACGCCAGCGCAGACTCACATTCACACATTAGAGACTTGAAAGTGCTCATTAGCACTAGCAAAACAAAAACATATGGTGCGCTACGTGCAACAGCTTTCAAAAAGGATATGTAAAATTGCAAGTTTTTAAATGCTCAAATGGAAAAAAAGTGGCCTAGTTAGTGTTAGTTTGATACAGCACAACTACTATTGATCATATCATGGTAAGGAGTTTGTGCCCCTCACTAACCCTAATATGAGCAAATGTAATAGCACTACTAATAAAATAACAAGTTAAACCTAACAGTGTGCATATACGGGCCAACACAACAGCTGTACACACACCTAACGCCAACACATCGTGTTCACGCGGCACAATGTTTTCACACAGAACGATCGCTGAATATGTGCAAACATAATCAACTCTGTATGTGTGCATTCACAGCAATTAACGACCTTTTGAAACACTACGAGTCTGGCAGAAGACCTTAAAACAAGCTCCCGGCATGTTTGCTTGCTTACAGCATTAAATGTATGTCCCTTCCTCCTCGCACCTCTAATTACTTGCCTTTGGTTGGCCAAATCATCCACCATATAACAGTGCGCATTAAAATAAGATGAAATGCTGTTACAGCCATGGCTAATAAATTATTGAGGTGTTTGTACATATTGTCAGAGTTGTTATCCAGCTGAATAATTGGCTTAATTTCTTGGCGCAAACAGCAAGAGTTGAATTGGCAGTAAATCCACTAGTGACACGGTTTGGTTGCAATGTAGAGAGGGAATTGGCATACTCTGGGATTTTTTTTGGAGCGTTCATCGTGTTTAACGCATTTATTTGAAATATTTAATTGTTCTTAAAATCATTTGATTTACACTACTCACACACTATTTTCAAACATATATTATTGTTTATAAATTTTTTCTAATTAAATAATTCTTAATTATTTAACAATTCTGTCAACCTGAAAATAAATAAATAAATGAAATATAATAAATAAATATAAATAAATAAATGAATAAATAAATAAATAAATAAATATATATATAGGTTAACTAGGCAGGATAGGGTAATTAGGCAAGTTATTTTATAACGATGGTTTGTTCTGTAGACTATCGCAAAAAATATATAGCTTGAAGCTTTATTCTAGCCGAAATAAAACAAATAAAACTTTCTACAGAAGAAAAAAATATTAGCACACATACTGTGAAAATTTCCTTGCACTGTTAAACATCATTTGAAAAATTTCAAAGGGGGTTTAATAATTCTGATTTCAACTGTATATATTTTTAAATACCTCAGAAATGTTAAATATATATCAATTTCCTGCTTTTTAATTTTTTCATATTAATCTATTACTGTGTGACCGCTGGAGCTACAATACAATTTATTAAATCTGTTATTACACCCTGTATTATTTTTTATTTATGGTATTTTTTACAGTTAATACCATTCTACTTTTAAATTTCATGATTAATTCAAATGAAGAATTTCAGAGTGAAATTCAGTTTAACATATATTTTTCCAGAGGTGGTTTAGAAATTAAACAACATCTTCCAGATTCATGTGTGTGTGTACGTACCTCGGCTGTGCAGTTCAGAGGTGAGTTGTCTTTCCAGACTCTCTCTCATCTCTCTTTCTCTGTACAGCTCCATCTTTAACTCCTTGCGTTCCTGCTGCACCTGTTTCTCCTGCACACGGGCATTATCCACTGCCACCTTCAGCAGACCCTGAGCCGCCAACACAACATAAGACACACTCAATTTTAATATACAAATCAAAATGTACAGTTACTGGATGCAATATGAATATATTTAAAAAAGGTTTCCCTACTGGGGAAAATCTTTCAAGTGGGCAAAAGGACAAATTAAAAATAGTTTAAATAATATACTAATAAAACATTTATCCACATTATATATTAAATAAATATGGAATCAAAATGAAAAACAGATATTTTCCCCTCAATAACTATTGTTTGAATTTTTTGAAACTATGTTAGAATTTCTTCTATTGTTAAAGAAATTATTTAATGGATTTTTGTGAGAATGACTGAATGTTTTTTCATTATACTCAAACAGTCTTGTCAGACATGGTCACTACAAACTGGGAATAACCAAATATGAGTCTGAGACAACACAAATGGAAGATTATTACCAGGGCCAGACAGATTGTGTGGACCTTTTTTGCTATTTCTGTGTAGAATTTTGTTAAATAAATAAATAAATAAATGCAGATTTATGTGAAATTGAACACCTAATACCTAAAATAAATAACATAACTTTTTATTAAGGTTTGGTAAACAAAGCTGCAGAAGGTCTCTCATATAAAACACCCGCTAAAATATTACTTTACAAATTGTATTGTGGATAAATTATCTAAACATCTGCATATTATTCAATAATATAAGTGAAATTAATTTAAAGACTGAATAAATATATATTTACACAAATTTAAATTGTATGTAAATAGATTGAATAATGGGCTCTGATTCCACATGGGCATAATTATGATTTTTGAGTGAACTATGTTTTTCAAAAAGAAACACACACAGAAACTCATGCACACACACTAGATTTACCTGGATGTTAGTGAGCAATGTCTCCACAGAAGAGAGGCCATCTGCAAACAGGAAGGGTGCAGGGAAGCCTGGAGGAAGAGTCTGAGTGCCCAGGGGAAGCTTCTCGAAACCTGGCTTCTGCATTGGCAAAGTTATCTGTGCCTCATCTGACAGAACACAGAAAATAAATATAAGACATACAAAAAAAAAAAAAAGGGTTTTGAGACTGTCAGCACTGCCATGTTAACCTATGCTACTAGCCACATTTATATGTAATACATTTTATATTTAATAAATATTTTGCCATTAAAATTTTTATTATGTTCTGAATTAAAACAAAATGATTTTGTTGATGGCTGACATTTATACATTAACACATCTACAGTATATATCGGTTGACCACAAGCGTACATTTTTTTTAAATGTAATGAAATGTACAAATTGTATCATTTGTTTGTCACCAAGAAGAATAGAAAAGGTTGTTGTAGAATCAGATTTGCCAGATATGTTTATCATTGGTCAGACAAACAGATATTTACAAACTCACAACTTGTCAGAACACTCAAACAGAAGTTTTTGTAATTTGAGAGATCAATTTCAATGTTTGATATTTCGATTTCACAAGTTTTTTTATTTTTTTATTTCATAGAAATAAAGGTATAAAAGCTGGGAAAACTGGGAAAGTACCTTTTTAAAAGAGTACATGTTTGTACCGAAATTGTCCATATTAGTATCTTAAAGGTGCATACTAGCACCTAAAGTGTACATATTACTAACTTAAAAGAATAAAAGTCAAAATATCACCCTGTGACAGCGCAGTTAGAAAATCAACTTGCAAATTGAGTATCACTGATCAGACAAACGAATAGTTTTAGATATGCTGCTTTGGGATTGACACTTTTTTTTGTAGTACCACACTTACAGAAGTAAGGCTGCCACAGTTCCTTTTCAAATAAGCAAACTTTTTTTTTTTACCAAAATTGTCCATATTGGTATCCCCATATAGAAATCTGATATATGGAAATATATGCAATGTTATAAGTATATTTAGATTTTGCATATATAAAATATGTTTCGAAATATTGAAAATATAGCAGTTTCATTTTTTTTTACATATTTTGAAATTGCAAATATGTCCATATATGTTTAAATATATTAGATATAATTATGTGGCCATATATTATTACGCCCATATATAAAAGCACATATATAACATTATAGCTAATATATTTCATCATTCATTCATTTTCCTTCGGTTTAATCCCTTTATTCATCAGGGGTCGCCACAGTGGAATGAACCGACAACATTTCCAGCATATGTTTAACACTGTGCATGCCCTTCTAGCTGCAACCCAGTACTGGGAAACATCCATAAACACTCATTTACACACATACACTACAGCCAATTTAGTTTATTCAATTCACCTATACCACATGTCTTTGGACTGTGGGGGAAACCGGAGCACCCGGAGGAAACCCACACCAACTTGGGGAGAACACGCAAACTCCACACAGAAATGCCCACTGGCCCAGCCGGGACTTGAACCAGTAACCTTCTTTCTGTGAGGCGACAGTGCTAACCACTGAGCCACAGTGTTGCCTCATATTTCATCATGTATATACATATTCAAAATTCCAAAATATTTATATATTTACACTTTAGATGCTACTATGTACCTTTAAGTCCAATATAAAAATCTAATATTTGGATTTGACATATATAAAATGCCATTATATATAATGACATATTTTATATATGTTAAATGCAAATATCAGATTTCTATGAGGGACTTAAAGGTACATAGTAGCATCTAAAGTTTCATATTACTAAAATGTACAAAAGTGAACCTTCTGAAATCTACTTGTAAATCGCATTGCATACTTCTGTGAAACAAACTGGGCTAAAAGCAAGCATTTTCCACAAAATGAGTTACATACAGCCTAGGCTGTGCAGACAGTTGGTTGTACAGACAAAGAACTGGATACACCCAGAAATAGTAGATGCGGATATCAGTCAGCTGGGAGAAGATAAAGTGACTGAGCACTTCACAGTGTATTTCTGATGAAACAGAAAGCTGCTGTGTCCAAACCTCCGTATAGCAGTTAATCTCTTATTTTCACACACACACAATCCATATTTTACCCACAAGCCTCATAGGCAACCCCTCCCACCCACAGTACCAGGCCACAAACTCCAGCCCCACTGCACCAGCAATAACAGATAGAACTGGAGCTGAATAAGAAAGAGAGCGAGCAGTCATGATTCACCCCGGCTAATCTGGCCGAGGCCTCTCTCTGCGCACGCTGACATGGCCCGTCCAGGGCTCCCTACGCAAGACAAATAGGACGGCTGGGGTGGGAATTGTGATGACAGCGTATCACGGGTCACATCGATTTCCCTGCCGCACGCTCTCCCGCGCCCCACCAGATAACCCCGCACTCCTTTCTGCCCATTGTTCATACCCCACCTGTCCCACCAGCCATAAATTTTCCCCCTTCTTTCCTCGCCACTGCAAAGGGCATTAAAGAAAAGAGGAGCTGAGAGGAAAAAAGGGGGGAAGAATTTGCCCTCCTCCTCCTCTCCTTACAGGTTGACAGTGTGTGATTAAGTTTTTGGTGCTGGCTGAAAGTGGCGAGCAGATGAAGGTCACGCAGATAGAGTGTGAAGAGGAAAGCGCGCGAGAGGAAGAAGGATAGGGTGAGAAAAGGGGTGAGCGGAAGGGGACGCTGGAGAGAGAGGTGTGAGGTGAACTGTGAGATAAAGCTGGAGGTGAAGACCGCAGAAATTTTTAAAAGCACACAAGGGTGTGCGTTTAACAGTCATGGCTGTGCATCTGTTCACTACAGTATTTTCAATTACAGACTCTGTCAGTCTACATAAACATTCTGATTGTATGCTTTGGGTCTCATTCAAAGATGTAATAATTTCTTTAATGTTTAACTTTAAACTGAAATTATGTAATTTCTGGCAACTATACATACAGGGTATTTTATTTGTTATGGCATATTCATTCATTCATTCATTTTCATTTCGGCTTAGTCCCTTTATTAATCTGGGGTCGCCACAGCGGAATGAACCGCCAACTTATCCAGCATATGTTTTACACAGCGGATGGCCTTCCAGCTGCAACCCATCTCTGGGAAACATTATGGCATATTGAATTCTTTCATAACATGAGTATAACAACTCTAAATGTAAATCAAATTGTCAGTTTGACTATCTGTTGTATCTAATGTGTAACATTTTGTACATAGTAATTTGAATAAAGTCTTTGTAAAAACTAAAAAGAGAAGTATTTTAGTGTTAACTATAAGTAGCAGATCTGTTTAGTTAATACTAATCTTGCTTCATTTTATTAACTTTTTTTCTGGAACAAATATATAATTTCAAACAAATAATTTTTCAGTCTTTTGAGACTGCTGACAGACTTGCTTTAGTTTGTTCAAATTGTTCGGATTAGTCAATCTTCAATTGACTTGAAAGATTCAAGAATCAAAATGCCCTGCTGCATTCTGTTTTACTCTAAAAGAGGTTTAATATGATTTCAGTGCATACATGATTAGAAATCAGCATCAATTCTTTGTAGTTCTTTTTGTTAAGTGGATGACTCCGATTCATGCACGGGGAACTAAAAACTACACATCCCAGGTCAATGCGGCATTAGAAAGGAGGTTAATGGCAGCAGGCTCTTGAAAGCCCTGCCCTCCTGCTGGCCCCTGCACACCTAATTGCAAGTCCCTTTTAAACGACAGATTTATCTTGCTGTGGCTGCTGATAGTGTTCACTTCAATTCATTTT
>CAIGQW010055820.1:3188799-3209069 GCA_903798125.1 Danio choprae | reverse complement strand
GTGTGTGTGTGTGTGTGTGTGTGTGTGTGTGTGTGTGCGCTAAGCCCAGCACAATGGAATATGTTTGTTAGTACATACTGCCTGTAAGTTTGTTGGATGAAATTTTTTTTTTTTCCATCACTGAAGACAATATTGAATAGTTTTTTTTTTTGTTGCAAATTCAAACAAGGCACAAATAATGCAAAAATACCTGACCCAACAAACAAAACGCATCCTTCCACTCAACCCGACAAAACACAGCCAGCTGAGAGTACAAAGTGAACAAACAGATAAATAAATAAACTAACAAAAAGAAGTGAAGTGCTTTTTTTCCTTTAACTGACCACTACTATCAATAATTAATCTATCAGACCTTTTATTTGCTGTCCACTAAAAATAAAGACAATATGAAGTTTCTGTAAAAAGCTTTCTTATCGGTCACAAACAAAGAAACTCGAGTACCACAATGGGCAGTAGAAAGAAACAAACAATATAATAATTAATAATAATAATAATAATAAAAATTCTTTGGGACTTACACTGATTGCAAAGCTTTCAAAGCTTTATTTAAATGGCAAGTTTAATTCTTAAAAAAATCATAGTGATATAACTTAAACTTGTGCTGGGTTTTCTTTAAAACCAACATAGTAAAACTACTAACCAAGTAAAGCAAATATATATTAGAACCGCATCAGATTTGAAATGCTTTCTCCTCGTGTCTCTTCCTCGAACTTTTCTTCAAAAGACGGTTTTCTCTCAGCGAGTTGCTTGACATAATGTCAGCCTACCCAGAGACGGTGGATTCTGCCCTCCGTTCCATATGGATGAACAGATGCCAGGGACAGGAACAAGAGAAAGAATCTCCCTCAGCGCCTTTAACCCCAATGTGCTTTTCTTGCCCCCACATATTTGTTCGTTTTTATTTTGTACATGTGTCGGAGGGGATGGCTCCTGAATATTCAAAGGGATCCAATTAGGGAGTAATTTAGTGCGCGTCTACGACACAGTGTTTTTGTCAGGTAGGTGTACGCGATAGAACCCACTCGCATACACTAATATAGGTTTGTTTACACAAAGATTTACATATGAAGATCAAGGCGCACAACTAATCACCATAATTGCCAGAGTAAATGTTAAAAGATGGGCAACAGCTAATTATTTGAGGTTGTTTTGAACCGCAATGTCCTTTTTTTAGCACTACATTAATAATGTCATGAGAGAGGAAATTAGTGACAAGTGTATAAAAAAAACACTCTGAGCAAAAAAAAAAAAAAAAAGATAATTTATTTATTAGATAAGGTCAGAATGAAGGCTGTTTTAGTGTCACCAGGTCATATTTCAAGGTGACCGCTAATTCAATTGAAAAAAAAAAAAAGATGAAAAAACCTTATTAGTAGAATTATTTATGACTGCGTAAAAACAAAAGAAATATTTACCTAAATATATGTAGCTTACTATTCTTAATATTTCGCAATATTGATTCTCATGAGATTAATGTAATTAAGTATAGATATAACAAAAAAGTTAAATAAAAAGAAGAAACGCATGAGTAAGGAAAGACTTTAAATGAGATTAAGAAAAAGGAGAACAAGAGAAGTTCAAACCTTCTTGTTGAAGCTGATGGCACACAGACTCTGATGGCGCATCAGCCCGCTAGAGAAAAAAGCTTGAGAGAGACAGATCGCCCCTCTGCCAGTTAGACATTTATTCCCAACAAGATGGCAGTGTTTGACAGGAGGCGCCGGGGGAGCCCTAAAGCATGGGGATCCAAACGCCTGGGTGGTATTTATAGCTGTGAGACACAGTCCAATCAGAGCCAACTCACACAGGAGTAACACGACAGAAAAAAAAATCCTAGATGAACAACCTTACAGATTCACAAACAAGACGTATATGTTACCAAGCAGCCCTCAATCTACTGTACACAGCTATCTGCAGTTCACATCAAAATATAGAGTTTTGGGTCAAACTTTATATTAAGTGGCCTTAACTAATATGTATTTACAATGAAATGTATCATTTGAACTTATTGTTTTTACATTGTACTTATGACTGATTAAATACATACATGCAATTACATCTGTAATTACATCTTTAATTACACTGTTGAACATCCATTACACCTTAACCCACCCCTAAACCTACCCATACCACTAAACCTGTTCCTAACCCTACCCGTATCCCACCTTAAGGACACCGGAAGTGTTCTGCAGTACATTATGAACTCAGGCAGTACATTGTATTTATTTTTGGATGCAAGTACATAGTAGTTAAGTCCATTTAATATAAAGTGGGACTGAGTTTTATAAGGCAAATCACATTTTAAATTACAATAGATTTATTGTTTCTTGTTGTTGTTTTATTTTTATTTTTACCCCACAGGCAAAATAAAGTCATTCCAACATATATTTACACAATTCTGTGATTTAGCAAGGGTGAAGCACTCATTTTCATTTCATGTTAATTTACCACACATACATGCACCATTACAGTAGCCAAGAGAGCTAGATTCTGGGTAAAAAACACGTACCGCAAAAGCAAAACACAAAAACAAACTTCATCAATTTGACAACACACAAAACATCAACACATGCAAATACAAAACCATGCAAAAAGTAAATAAAAATAGCACAGACTGCAAGGTAATGTTTAGGGGGACCCCAAAAAATTATGAAGTAGCTGCATCCGGTTTAGAGTCAGCACTATATACAAGCAACAACGAACCATTTGACATTAAAATTACCAAAAAAATGCCAACCTGAGAACTCTAAACAGGAATCAGCTGGGTTCAATTTTTATTTTTTGGCATCCCCCCTGACACATTTCCGTCGTGATTTGTGCTATTTGCAGTGTGTTTCTCTATTTGCATGTGTTGTGAGAATTGTGTGCACGTATGCTGTCAAACTGTTGAAGATGTTTTTATCAATTTCTAAGAGTTTTTTTTCTATCCGCATGTATTTTCTTGAATTGCAGAACTTTTGAGCTCTCTCAGGCACCATACATCATCTCTACGCTATCTACAATGGACGTAATATTAGCACACACTTTTTAGATGCAGAAAAAAAAAATTACAAATAAAAAAAAAAATACAACAAAGCAATTATAGTCAGATTTCACATGAATCTATTTGAATGTAGCTGCACCACATAACAAAACATTTCAATCCATTTATAATGCACAATTCTGTATAAATGTACCGCTAAATGTATGTGAAAGATCCTCTGGCTTGTTGACTCGCTATACTGCAAATTCCACAAAGTACAGAAACTTCCTACCACCAAACCACAAGTTATATACCGGCGCAGTAAACTGAATACAGCGATACAGCACAGGAGTCACTCCCTATCACCTCTTAATTTCGTTTTTCAACTTCAAATAATTCTCGGGGGTTACACTTCCAAAAACTTGAGTTCCAACGGGGCCCCTGATTCACTAGAGTGCGGAATAACAAGCTACATTAAAACCAGGCCCCCAAAAGGAAATGCACAAAGCACTTAATGAGCTCAACCAAAAGCAAAAGACTAATGTTCGTTAGTTAACCCCCACGATACATACGTATACGCACACAAAAAAAAAAGATGAAAGCAGGACAATAAAAAGCCCTAGCAGTAATAGGTTGAAGGAGGAAGTGAATGAGGGGGTATTAGTGTATATTACATTTTAACAGCCATATGCAGACTGGACCGCAGAACACGTCTGGTCTGTTTTGAAAGATAGAGAATGGTGGGAATGTAAAATGAAAGAACTGTTGGACCTAAACGGTGCGACGAGAACTATAAAAGTGGCATTGCATTGATCTTTGCCCTGCTGGGCTTCCATTTTCGGGAACTGGAAATATATAGTGGTTTTTAAAGTTTAGATTTGGTAGTAAAGAAGCAAAGCCAACCAGGAATCAACAGTGAAGTCACTACTTCATTCTTTTTGGTCTCAGCTGGCTCATGATATCTCATTTTTTTGTTAGGAAAAGATGTAGAACTGACTCAAGTATTCTTTTTCTCAAATTATTTTTTTAACTCGTCACTCTTAATTAAAAAAAAAAGGAAGAACTTACTCTTAGCCACCTTCACAGCTGCTAAGAAAATGTTGGTATGTCATATAATGAGTAGTATCTTTGCTGGACATTATTTGTATGGAACTTTCAACAGCGTGCATACATGAAGATGGAGAAGTCCTGGATTATAACTTTTGATATTGTTAAATACTTTGTTTCTAACTTCTAATGTACAGTGTTTATGCTTATATGTACTTCATGTATCCAATGATGTAATAATTATATATAATATGTACAACGCTATCTCACAGCAATTCGTAACTTTTTGATGTAATGGCTAATTCGTTTGAATTCGTACAATCTCATTCGCACAATTTAGTACAATTTGCTTATCCCCCAATGACGGTTGGGTTTAGTGCAAATAAGCCACTAAACTGACAAAACGTAAAATACTTACGTTTCCTCCTGAGATCAGTTAATACATATAATAGTTATATTAATATATATAATAGTTATATTAATTATATAATAGATGTAACTTATTTTTTAACTTCTACTCTTTAATTGAATTTAACATTATTCTTGTTTTTTACAGCAATGTTTTAATATCGGGCAGCACAGTGGCACAGTGGGTAGCACAATTGCCTCACAGCAAGAAGGTCACTGGTTCGAGCCCCGGCTGGGTCAGTTGGCGTTTCTGTGTGGAGTTTGCATGTTCTCCCCGTGTTGGCGTGGGTTTCCTCTGGGTGCTCTGGTTTCCCCCATAGTCCAAAGACATGCGGTAGAGGTGAACTGAATAAGTTCAATTGGCCGTAGAGTGTGAGTGTGTGCAAGAGTGTGTGGGTGTTTCCCAGTGTTGGGTTGCAGCTGGAAGGGCATCCGCTGTGTAAAACATGTGCTGGATAAGTTGGCGGTTTGTTCCGCTGTGGTGACCCCTGATTAATAAAGGGGCTAAGCTGAAAAGAAAATGAATGAATGAATGTTTTAATACCATTAGAGAATAAGTCTACCTGGGTTGGGCGTGGGGCTTTTTCAGGGTTGTTCTATAATATAGTTATATGCTGTATTATCTCTATATATTGAACAAAAACTGCAATAATAAAAACAATTGATCACAAAAACAGTAAAATGACTCAGTAAAACAGGACTTCAATGACACTTCACTTGTATCAATGAGAATAAAAGAAAGTAGACAAGAAGTTATCTGGGAAAGGGTTGAAGAGTATGTTGAACACAGAAGAATATATATTTTATTGAGGAACTCATAGCCAATAAAGAATTAGTTCACCAAAATTTACTCATCCCTCACTTGATCCAAACCTGTTTGACTTTCTTTCTCCTGTTGACAGCTGGAAACCTGTAACCGTATATGGTTTTATGGAAGTCAATGGTTACAGGTTTTCAGCTTTCTTCAAAATATCTTCTTTTATGTTCAACAGAAAAAGAAAAAAGTCAAACAGGTTTGGAACAAGTGGAATTTAAAAAATCAGCAGCCTCTTGCAAATATATAAAGTTTAATCAACTGTGAAGTTTTAACCTTTTTAAAGCAACGACACAGACTAAGGACAAACAGAACTAATTTGGCTGCTTTCTCAAGTCTACGGGAGACTACAAGAAAAGGGCAATTTAAACGAACAAATACACCTTCAAATAAACAGGAAAGTAAACAAACTAGAAAAGAGGCCAGGCTGCGTTTTTCTGACACTCCAGCCCTGTGCCTAATGAATATGTGTACATGAAATGAGCCTTAATGAGTGTTTCCTTCTCCCCCAATTAGCGTGTGGAGAGCGGTAGGTGGAATATTAAATGAGAGGAATACTAGGTCAACACCACAGCCCTTTACCTGCGTAGAGGAGGAATGGACCGGCAAGATGCACACATCTCAAGGGACCAAAAACAGAACCAGAGACACCAGTGAGAAAGTTTCCCTCATGCAGTGTGAAGTTTTTTCAAACGTGAGCTCGTTTGTTACTTCCTCAATTTTACAGGATCATCAAAAGATTGTATGAAATATGATTTAAATAGCTCATAACATGACAATTAGTATTTCCATTGAGGTTAATCTACGTGGTACATAAAGTACTTCTAAGAAAGTACAAACCAAAATACTTGTTCCCAGGGTCGTATACTTATCTCTAGAATGTTCTCTAGAAGAAAATTGTCTATACCTTTGATATCATCCGGGTCATTTAATACAGGATATCAGCAATACTGTGTCCTAATCCAACACTTGGGATATCCAAAAATGTAATATATCAGAATATATTTAATTCATACACACAGGGTTCATGCATATTTTTACTACCAAAATTATAGGATTTTTCCATGACTTTCAGGAAATTATTATTATTATTATTATTATTATTATTATTATTATTATTATTATACTCTATGTAGTTTAAATGTATTTTTTTATTTATGTCAGATTTATTTAGATGATGCTTAGACAACATTTTAATTGTGCAAGGACAAACAAGAAGCAATGAAAACTAATCCTAACATTAAATGTCATTTACAGTTTTTCTCAGTCACTTTGGTTTATTTCTCAAATCAGAATTGAAATTTGCACAACAGTAAGTGCATTTCTCAAAACAGCTACTCAAAACATAGCTATTTACATAGCATAGATGACCTGCAAAAACCTGAGGGATGTTCTGATGTAAACTATGGCTAATATATATATTCTTTTTTTTTTTTTGCCGTTTCTACTGACATTTGTTGCCAGATTTTGTCATTGTGATACAGAAAGGAATAGACAGCACTGCATAACACAAAAAACAAACAAAAAAAAAACAAATGTACAAATGTAAGCATAGGACAATCTCCTTTCAGATGCACCTTCATTAGAAAAAGCCAAGATTTACCTGTGAGAAATTTACCAATTTAGACAGATTTAAAACAAAAAGTCTAATGGAAATGCATAGAAAAATGCATAATGACAAAATATTATGACAAGTTGTTCAGCCATTTTGCAGGTAAAGACTTAAGCCATGAACAAACGATTAAATGTTGTTGTGGGTGAGACTATTCAACAGAGACCAAAATAATACATTTTGATTAACATGACATAAGCAATTGATAATGTAGGAAACATCAGAGAATTGCGCATAACCATTTGCATGGATGTACACAAGCATTTGCTACTTGTTCAAAGGAATGAGAAACTGCTTTTCTGATGTGCACAAGTCACACAATGATCTGAAGATTGAACAAGTAGCTTTGAGAATTTCAATTGTGATCTGAGAAATATACCAAAACGACTGAGGAAAACGGTAAACACAAAATATTAGAATAATGATAGAAAATTACTGAAACAAATGATAAAACTAAATGACTTGTAGGGCTGTAATTCATTCATCTGACAAAATTACAAATAAAATAACAATTTAAGTTCGAAAACAAAAAACCCAAATCAATGTTAATCATAAGTAAACGCTGGAAGGATGCTATTTTCTGAAAATAAAGGTTTCACACTTGGCAAAATAAAATCCCAAGTATTATGATTGCTTAATTTTGACTAGTAATTTTTAGTTTTACTGAATGTTTTTAAAAAAAATGAACAAAGTTAACAGATAACCTAAAGATTTGCGTGAATCTGATTTGCTTAAACAAAAACATAAATATCATAATACAGTAAAATACAAATTCTCCAAATTTGTATGATGTAATAACTACCTGTGCATTTTACCATCACTTGGTTTTCTCTGCAAAATTCATTCATTCATTAATTTTCCTTCGGCTTAGTCCCTTTATTCATCAGGGGTCGCCACAGCGGAATGAACTGCCAACTTATCCAGCATATGTTTTACACAGCGGATACCCTTCCAACTGCAACTCAGTACTAGGAAACACCCATCCACTCTCACATTCACCCTCATACACTACGGCTAATTTAGTTTATTCAATTCACCTGACTGTGGGGGAAACCGGAGTACCCAGAGGAAACCCACGCGAACACGGGGAGAACATGCAAACTCCACACAGAAATGCCAACTGACCCAGCCGGGACTCGAACCAGCGACCTTCTTGCTGTGAGGCAACAGTGCTAACCACTGAGCCACGGTGTTGCCTCCTCTGTAAAATTATTATCTGTATGTTTAATTTTGGCTAGTGTACTGTTTTTCTTTTATCAGTACGAGTATCTCTGTCCACCTTGGGGCAAGTTTACCTCAGATGTGATACTGACACCGCACCGGAGACCATGCAAGCCTGAGAGACAAAAACCTGTTCCAACACTTCCCTCAGAACCAGAGCATAACACAAGCACCTGTCCTCACCCTTCTCCTCTCTGCCTGCCTATATGCGTGTGTGTGTGTGTGAGGGAGAGAGAAGGAGATAGAGCGCACATCATTTATCACTTGTGTTCTCGTCCAAAAATGTCGCTTTTGTGGGGTGACTTTCAACCGTGCTAACCTTGCCCCAAATTGCTAACTGTAACAGTTTACTTTTTCTTTCCTACATGTCATTGATTTTCCTCACGTAATATCTGCACCTCATCGTTAACACAAAGAGAAACACGTTGTGCCGTGAGCAGACCCTCAAACCCTCCAGTCGGAGAGCTCTTGAGGGCCGCTGGGGCCACGCAAAGGGTCTTGGTTTAATTAAACCATCACAAATGCGCTTAGAACAGCAATCAACCTAATGATCAAAAAGGGTCTTCAAAGCCCATGGATGGTCCCCTTTGCACATATCTGAAGGAGGAGCTTGTGAATAAACAAACCGAAAACGAAGATTAAAAATACAAGGCTCAGGAAAAGCAAAGCACTTGCTGTTTGAGGGCCGATCCCTGACTTGGAACGAGCTTCGGGTTCTGTTACAGTTTGTTGTGACTTATTTTACCAGCACGCTTATCTCAAAGGGCGAAACAATGGCGCACATTTCTATCAGAAATCATTACAGGCCATTTCAAATCATTTCCGCGCAGCTAATTTCATAATAGCGGAGGGAAACATTGATTGTAACCAGATGCTACATATCTACTCTGTGGAAAACTGGACAGAGCAATTACGCAGCACAACTCTCGGCCTACCCCGTGCTCCCTCTCGCACATAGAAATGTACACTAAGTGCTTCTATAGCCAAAGTGCTTCACATCAGCTTAGGCCAAATACATTAGCACATTATCATGCAACACGTATAGACTTTGGACTAGATTTTAAGTGTACAATGAAGTGATTTCTGAGAAACATAAAAAAACAAAACATGCTGGTTCCTGTAGAACATTGTCAGGTATGTTTTGCATGTATGTCAAAGATATATACATCATATATGCATATATTTTAATCCTGATGCACATAAATCACACTGTTGGTGTGACTTTTTCCAAAGTCAAAACAAACCTATTGGGTCAATAAGCAAATAATTCCTCAACCTATCAAAATACATTTTTACCATCCAACCAATGCTTAATGGGAAAAAAAATCTGGTACATCCCACGTTTCTCATTTTACTTTGACCTTCTGGCGCATTCAAATCTTCGTGTGAAGTTTATTTAAAAGTTGGAAAGTCTGAGAGTTGGAAAGTCTATAATTGTGAGATCAACTGCAACTCTCGTTGGTCTGAGCAAGAGGTGTGGCGTTTGTGATTTGATTTTTCCAACATGACTAAAATGACATTTACAGTCCATTTTAACATTAAAATGGGCTTTAAATGTGATGGACTTCTATGTTAGTACATCAACTATAATAGTATTATAATTTACTATGCCAATATCCCACCCAATATCCGTGTCCACTCCAGTCCAAATAAATGTACACCACATAAAGGTGTACTGACATGTACTCCTAAATAAACAAAATGTTAACACCAGCCTTCAGATTCAGCAAAATTCAGCTCCTGAGTAGTGTTTTGGATGAATAGTGTATACTGTATAGGCTAAATTATAATTGTACTTGACAAAAGGAACCAACAGAAATGTATTTAGTTTAGCATATATAAAAACATAGGCAGGAATTAATATCAACCTCTGCATAAACAAATGAGCTTCGCTATTTACTGTTGTTCTTTCACTCAAGAAAAATCACAGTACGAGCTGAGTGATATGACACGATGCATAAACGTGTATTAAACATTAATTTTATTAGTTTACATGTGACTTTTACCTCATTGTAAACATACACCTTTCTGTTACATTATTATTATAAACCTACATGGCAAATTTCATACTATACACATTAAGCTAATAAAAGATACATTCAAACAGACCTTACGCCTCTTTGGGGTGACGTTGAATAAGTATTTAATCCGTATATCCAGCATTTTGTGTTTTGACGAGCTGTAAACAGATGAGAAGCATGGCTACATATTTCACAGAACTACTTCTTTTTAGTCTCCTGCCTCTCCTGTTTTCAAAATAAGAGTTCCACAAAGTATGTTTACTACAAGCGTATGCAAAATTAAAAATAGGGGAAAAAATAGTTGTAATCTCACTGAAAAATTGTTGTGGCCAATCAAACACAGCCTGAGCATGCATATTAATAATCTTGTGTTGATCATTGTTGATTCAGTGTTTCGTTTCAATCGGCCTGTTTTTCCACCAGGATTTTACCCTTATTTGAGAACAAAGAAATAATGTGTTTGAGGGTCAAGGTATGTCATTTCCATACATTCATTCATTCATTCATTCATTTTCATTTCGGCTTAGTCCCTTTATTAATCTGGGGTCACCACAGAGGAATGAACCGCCAACTTATCCAGCATATGTTTTACGCAGCGGGTGCCCTTCCAGCTGCAACCCATCTCTGGGAAACATCCATACACACCCATTCACACTCATACACTATGGACAATTTAGCTTACCCAATTCACCTTTAGCGCATGTCTTTGGTCTTGTGGGGGAAACCGGAGCACCCGGAGGAAACCCACGCCAACACGGGGAGAACATGCAAACTCCACACAGAAACGCCAACTGCCAACTGACCCAGCCGAGGCTCGAACCAGCGACCTTCTTGCTGTGAGGGGAACGTGCTATCCACTGCGCCACCGTGAGGCCCATTTCCATTTCCATTTCCATACACTGATCTATTATTATTCAGCTATGCCTGGGTAATATCCTTATTTTCATTCTATAGCAATGTTAATAAACTTATGTCTTATGTTACTGACATGGCAAAGTGTTACATTTACTGTTTAACAAGAAGAAATCATTTATGCACATGTTGTATAGATTTGTTTTGCTTTTTTCTCAAAAGCCCATGAGAATCAGTGGCCTGATTGTAAGATTAATGTTAGGATGTACTAAATGGTTCACATATGAACCAAAACCTCACAGAAAAATATCAGAATTTCCTTTTGCTCTTTAATGGAAAGAGAGACCCTGCCTGCAGTAAGAGCAGCTCCTGTTGGCATTCAACCAGCCCTGAGTGAAAGAGAGGAAGAGAGGTAAAGAAAACGGGTGATTTATGGAGAGTTAGAGAGGGGGTTCACTTGCTAAAGTCCCATTGAAACACAGTGCTCCTGGCCCCGGGCTTCACCATTCATCACCACGTACCACCACGTCACTTTGTTTATCATCACTAACACACACACACACATACACTCACAGAGGCCAAACAGTGTTTAAAATTCAATGGCCCTTTCTTAACAATTCAGGCAAATAATAAGTTATCTTTTTAACTTTAGATTTGTTGAATTGGGGATGCAGTGGATTTACTGTAAGTCTGAAGGTGCAGTCACATTGTTCAGGGAATTGTCATATGAAAAATCCAGTTGTTACAACTGCAATCCATAAGCACATGAATTTTGCATGAGGGAGGAAGATTTTACCATTTAGAATTTGTCAGGTTAAAATTGGTTAAGCTAATTTGCTGCATGGACCAACAAAAAGCTGCTCAGTTTAACCACTTTTGCCCATTAAATTAAGTGAAATGCTGCTAACCTCAACATAATTTAACTATCAAATACTACCAAAATGAAAAGATTTTATAATAAACTTTAGGCAACAGATAAAAACAATGCAGCAAGACCCTGAATGGCTTCATGCCATATTCAAATGTAAAAACAATAACAGCTTAATAAAATAGAATAGATATTAGACTGTTTACACTAGTGCATTTTGCAACCCAGGCTCATTCCGAAAACGTACCGCTATATACATTTTCCACCAAGGCCGCTGTGTACGCTTTTGTTTAGATCTCAAATTTCTCTTGTGTAAATCCACCAGAGGCTGCTGTCGACTGACTGACTGACTGACTGACTGACTGACAGATCGACTGACTTACCCTCATCCTTCCCTAAACCCAACCAATAGTGTATTCAAAAGCACCAACTGACCTAATTTCTTTCACCAGCAACTGAGTTTAGAATAAATTTAGTTAAGATATATTATCAATTGTCTGCTATTGAACACACTGCCTGCTGTTTCTGTTGGATGCACGGCAGATCTGATGCTTCGTAAACTCTGTAAACCACCCTAAAGAGGATGATCATGTCGACATGTTGAGAATAAACCAGGGTTAAAAGCGCCTGATTCCTTGCCAGCTGACAGAGAGCTCCGCATGTCACTTAGTCATGCAACCGAGAGAATGTGAGTGTATCAGATATACAGAGAACAGGAATGTATATATGAAATGGTTGACTGACTGCAGTTTTGTTAATAATGATAAAACACAATTTTATTTTTTCCCAAAATCACACGGCCCTACTGGGCATGTGCATATTTTGATGGCATCCGTACTTGCAGTCTACAGGCTGTCTAATGGTCAAATGACAAATCAGGTAAGACAAATCAGTCAGAGAGCAACTGTGGATTGAATTCAAAAGTTTGCATTTCAGTCTACATTGAAACAGAACACTAGTATTTTCAAGCTAGTCACATTTTAAAATGAAAATGCACTACTGTAAATGGCACCTTATATTTTACAGTTCACATTCAGCTCACAGCTAAAGTACTTCTCAGACACCACTGCTCTGACTGTAGCCTAATATCATTAGGTGACTATTTTGACTGGTTTAGAATTATTTTTTTTTTACAAAGTACTACTGATGCCCAGACGGAATTTATAACCATTTAAAAAAAAAGAAAACATTGACGAATCTCTGCTGAGAAGTAAATATACAGTAGACACTGACCTTGTGGAACCCTAATTGAATAACACTGGATTAGACTGATGCTTTCACCTGTCAGGCGATGAATTAAGCCAATAAGCAAAATCATAGCAACTGCAGAGTTGGTGCTGAGTTGCAAGCATCAGACAGTTTCTGTCTTGCTCTGTCTCCATTGGTGTCCCTCAGGGATCGGTTTTATGCCCTCTATTTTTTAACATTTACTTCACCTTCAGGCCACCTTCTGGGATCTTTCTGCCTAGATTATCATCTTTATTCTGAAGATAAACAGATTTGAATACATTCAAGATTTTGTGTGCATCTTGACATTGGATTTTTTTGTCAAACTGAAGTTATGCTCAATGTTTCCCGTCATCAAGTTTCTAAGGCTGGTCCTGTCACTGACTCTTGATGTCTCTGTTTTGTAAATCCAGGGTCAAGTGAGGACATCGTTCAGCACTTTGAGAAGCTGCTTTTAAAGGTGCTTTATAAAATAAAGTTTATAATTTATATTTTATTTTTATTATTTTCATTTTTTTATCATTTATAATGTTATTATTCTTTTCTGATATGAGATTTGAGGGTGACATGGTGGCTCAGTGGTTAGCACTGTCGCCTCACAGCAGGAAGGTTGCTGGTTCGAGTCCCGGCTGGGTCAGTTAGCATTTCTGTGTGGAGTTTGCATGTTCTCCCCGTGTTGACATGGGTTTCTTTCGGGTGCTTCGGTTTCCCCCACAGTCCAAAGACATGCAGTGTAGAGTAATTAGGTAAACAAAATTGGCCATAGTGTATGAGTGTGTGTGAATGTGAGAGTGTATGGGTGTTTCTCAGTACTGGATTGTGGCTAGAAGGGCATCTGCTGCGTAAAACATATGCCAGAATAGTTGATGGTTCATTCTGCTGTGGCGACCCCTGATAAATAAGGGACTAAGCCAAAGGAAAATGAATAAATGATATGAGATTTTAAAATCTACTGTCCATCTCAGGTGATATATGCAGTTTTAAAACATAAAAGTACAATACAATAGAAAGTTAAAATGTAAACTACTTAAGTTAAAATAATAGCACTAACATGAACTGAGGAGAATTCATGCCATCATATAACACAATTGGACAGCACATAAACTAGAGCAGACATATTTGATACAATCATGCCCAATCTTTACTAAGTCAATCCTCTCAGGTGTTCTGAGAGGCTCACTGCTGGGTTGCATGTGTGTGTATGTAGGTTAAACCGATGCTCAGATTGGAAAGACATGGATAAGGCAGCGCAAAAGTCTACTGACACATGTTTTAAGATACAAAGACCGTGTGATGGTGAATTCAGACTCTTCTGGAAGGATCAGGAGAGACTGAGAACATGAAAGGGACGCAAAAATTAGAAGCGATTGTGTGTATGTGGTCAGTGACCTAATTTCTTTTTGTCCTGCTATTCTTTTCTCAACCCTGCAGTAAACGTGGCATGCTGCGCTTTTAAAAACAAGAGCGGATTGCGATATTCATGCATTTGTGTGTGTGTTTGGGGTGGATTCTTTTTCAGACGCATTAATAAAATATGGTCAGAGGCCAGGTGCACACTGAATCTCTTTAAGAGAGCCTCGGGGCATCTTTGCATCGTCTCCTCCCAGAAGCCCTGTGTGTGATGTGCGTTAGGGGCCGCCACCTGCTGTACCAACACACTCACGCACAAGCTACGCTCCAGAAACAGTGCCCACACACGCCACAACATCTGAGATTCTTTTACACACACACAAACACACACACACCTGCATATCTTTGTGTCCTAGACAAAGAAAAACATTTTCTTATAATGATGAATTACACACTTAGCCGCTCTAACAGCTCTCTTACACTCATCTACTCACACAGGCTGTAAATATGAACTTCATACATGTTCAGTTAAGCTCCTAATTAAGTCATTAATTAAAAGAGAAGTGTTGTGACGCTGATATACTGCCAGTCTAAACCAACAGGGTGTAAATTTAACTAACAAGCTTCGGTCCGCCATTAAAAATGTTGCTCGGGATGTCAATACACTCGGCAGCATTAAACCAACATCATCTAAGAGTCAGCTGCGATTTACTACATTGTTCCAGTGATGTTGTATAAAATTTGATATACATCTCATAGTAATTTGAGTTTTATATCAGTTACAACAATAAACAATGGGTCTCATTCATTCCTAATTATGTAGATTATTTGAATTTATTTACAGAGGACATATTCGTAATATCATTCTAATGGTAATGAGGTATATATTACTATATGTGTAAAATATTATCATTTTTTATCAACATTTTGACTGAATTAAAATGACTAGAAATGTATGAATTTGGATTTGTTAGTGAAAACTATGTACCACGATTTTATGAATAAATTAATAAATGAGAGCTAAAACATTCTGTCAAGATAATTTGCTAAGGCACAGGATGGGTTGTACTAACCTTTCTCTTTAAGGATCTTCTTCATATTGATGCCGGTGTCACGTTCTGGCAGATCTCCATCAGTCGGGTTCAAAACTGCACATATGAAGAAAAAAAAAAGTGTTTTCCTTGAAGTTGTTCACAGAAGTAATACACTTCTGACAAAACCTCCAACTTCAACACACATACACACACACAAAAAAATAATAATAATATATATATAGTGTACATCACTCATTCTAGAATTATGGGTACTTTTCAGGCATTTTCTATTCATGTTCCTCAAACTAATTTACAGTAAACAATGTAAAACAATGCAAAAGTTATTAAATGTGATAGGTAACATTTAATTGTGTTAATTGTTGTTTAAATGATTGTTACATGATTGTTATATTTTAAAACCCATCTTTTCTCTTTGGCTGTAGTTACCTATTGACATTTTTCTTATTTATTTGATTGTTTTATAGTTTCTTAAGCATTTTAAATAGTGTTTTATTTCCTGTTTGAGATTGTGTCTTCTGTACAGCACTTAAGTTCACTTTGGGTGTTTTAAAAATGCTTGATACATTTCCAAAAATTTGACTGATTGATTGATTGAGTCTTTATGTTAATATTTTCAAGACAAAATGTCCATGGGTACACATGCAAATATTATTTTTAGATATAACTTGATTTAATTTGTGCTATTAATCAAAATGGTTTCATTAAAGACTTTACATTAAAGACAATGTTTATCTTGGAGATGCCAAATGTACCTGCAATTCTAGAATCACTCATATACCTTAGATAGTCTATATTCATGATAATTAGCTTCATAGAAAACAAAATGTGTACTAAATGTGTCCACTGACCCAGGCGTTCGGGACTCTGTGTGTGTGGGTTCGGGGAACTAGACACACTACTGCTGGGATGGGAAGAGGGCTGCGATCCGGGACGAGGGGCTTCCTCCAGAGATGGAGCTGGAGATGGACTGTCCTGTACACACTCCTGACAAAAACACAAAGATTCAGTTCAAATATTCTTTACAAGTGACTCAAACAAGCCAGGCCTGCAATTTTAGCTGCACAAAACTGGATCATATAGCATGATCCATGGTTATTATTGCTATCTATAACTAAAACCAAACAATACAAACATATTAAGTACTTTTAATAAAATACATTTCAATTTGTTTGCTTAAAGGTCCCGTGAAGTGTTTTGAAATGTGATTTTTTTTTTGATGTTTGACATAATTTCAGCTGAAAAATTAAGAGAGGTTGTGTACCTTTTCCCCTTTTAAAAAAACAATAGCGTTTCGTTTTTATCACAGCACTGCCAGTAAGAGTGGTGGAGCACACTAGCTAATAGATATGCTTAAAATTACCAGACAGAAATTAACATCTAAAAAATTTGAATGTTAGGTGGCCTTTATTTTAATTTTTTTAATTTTACAGGATCTTTAGGTCTTTAGGTTTGTCAGCTGTTTCTCTCATATAAAATTCTTCTCCCAAGTCCAAAACTTGAATATATTTATAATATTTATTTTATAGCTGTAAGAAGTTCGCTGGTTCGAGCCTCGGCTGGGTCAGTTGGCGTTTCTGTGTGGAGTTTGCATGTTCTCCCTGTGTTGGCGTGGGTTTCCTCCGGGTGCTCCGGTTTCCCCCACAAGTCCAAAGACATGTGGTACAGGTGAATTGGGTAGACTAAATTGTCCATAGTGTATGAGTGTTAATGGGTGTGTATGGATGTTTCCCAGAGATGGGTTGCAGCTGGAAGGGCATACGCTGCGTAAAACATATGCTGGATAAGTTGGCGGTTCATTCCGCTGTGGCGACCCCAGAATAATAAAGGGACTAAGCCGAAATGAAAATGAATGAATGAATGAATTTTATAGCTGTACACTTTAAGACACTTTTTATTTATTTATTTTTTTTAGATATTTTTCAGACAAATATTATTTTATGAAATACATATGAAACATGAAATATGAGCTCATGATATCTTCAGAGACATATTAGAAACATCTCATATTATAATTCAATGATATTCAATCAAGTAATTAAATGATGCTTATAATATTACCAATTGACTACTAATATTTCACCTTAATTCAGAATTTTACTAGCAATTTCTGAGTGAAAATGGTTCCAATGTATATTATGTCATTTTCCCCTGACAGAAGCTATTGTTATTGTAAACCTGTTTATGTCTGACTGTAAAAATCCATTTAAATGTGTGCGTGTGTGTATGCATGCGTGCACACTGTATGCCTCTGGCCATTTCTGCATCTCCGAGAAACACACAAGTGTCCTCATCCAACAGTAAATTGACTCAATCGCGTCTCAGGGGGAGCATGGCAGTAAGATAACAGATAGTCTTTGTCTTTAAAGTCTGCATCTAATATTCCCTAACACACGCTCCACACAGACCCAACAGTACATTCATTCGGTTATTCCTCCTCTGAGTATTTCAAATCAAACTCTCTCTTGTAGAAATAAAGACTGATCTGGTCTACAGCTCTCTCCCAGGTGTTAACTGGCTTGTAGATTGAGACTGGATTGTATGTAACGTATCACTTGAGCAAGACACCAATTCAAAGGGGATCTGCAGTTCGCTGAATAATGTGAAAATGAGCTGACTCTAGCTGAGAGATCTGAGTGCACGTTAGAGTCCCAATGAATGACTTCTCGGCATTTGACCACTGAAGTGACTTAACTTTGTGGTATTACCTTGATGACTGACGCTCCTGCTCTGGACAGGGGGCTGTGCATCTGAGCAGCTGCGGCCATGTTGGCGATGGTGTTCAGGTGGTTCATCTGGTTCATCGCCATGGCAACGGAGGCAGGCGGCAGACTGACGGGCAGCAGGGGGTGGGGCATCATCATAAATGGCAGGTCCAGCCCTGACAGGGGATGAGAGAGAGAAGCAGAACTTTAAAAACTGTGAATGTGACAAACCAGTCACTTGTGTTTATTTCGCTGTATATTCAAAAACAACATGAAATCAACATGAAATCAACAACAAAAAAAATTAAGTAACATTAAATTGTGTAGAAATGCCTACCTGAAGGGCAAAACTAATACCAATGGTAATAAACACTAAATTCAATACACATTTTACATTTTTGTAAGTATTTCAACTTCAAAATATCACATCCAATTCAGTTTGTTTCTTATTACTTTGTAATTATCACTGAAATTTATGTAAAAAATTTGTATTAAGTTAAAACTTTGTATAACTTAAAACATTTTGTTAAAACCTGATTAACTTATTAAATTAGGTTAAATAATGATAATATTTAAATATTATTATACAATAAAAATATTTGTTGTCTTGACTTTTTGTCATGAATTTTTTACAGTGTAGAAAATTATTAATAAGAAAATGTTTAACGTGGCTTAACACATTAAGACAGATACACTGGAGTAACCAAAATATGAATGCAACACTGAAGTTTCACATTAAGTTGTAATTAAGGTGTTGAAATTATATTATGGCCTCATGTGCTTGCTTGTAATTATCATGCATCATTAATAAAGTAAATACTGAGTCTGATCTTTCAATATCATCGTCTTAGTATCGTCAATCTACTAAGTCAATGTGTTTATTATCTTTGTTTATCTTCTGTATATCAGTCTGATACAGAAATACTGGCTCTGAACACTGAAAAAGTGATAAATTGACTTTCCTTTTTTAAAAGTGATACACATGTTGCTTTTAAAGCGATTAGTTGACTTGATGTTAAAAAGTGAGTAAACCTTAAAATTATTATTTTTTAATGATTCTTTAATGATTTTTAATGAACTTTTTATCAAATTCAATTGTTCAACTGTACTATCAGTTTACAAATCTTTAAGGTTAGTTTTAATGTCCTCTCCCTACCCCACCCCAACAGCGTGTCAGATACAGTCATATGTTTGCTATCATAAATTCAATAAACACAAATAAATAAAATACATTCATAAATAAAGTGACATTTGCTGTTTGTTACTTATTTAAATTGAGCTGAAATAACAAAATCCTTTTTTTTCATTGTTTGATGTTCAATCCACTCAGATTTGTAAAAGCTAACAAGTTAACTTGATTCCTTCATGTTGTTCTATTGTGTGGAACCAATTTTTTTTACAGTGTAAGCACAAGAGAAACAAAAACAGATTAAAATAAAATAATTATACACTTACTGGGTGTCTCACCACAAATACCTTATTCAGGAATGCACAGAAACCTTATTCAAATACCTTATTATCCAAGAATGGCAAATATATTTTCCCCAAAATTACCTTAAAATTATTATGCAAATTAAGTATGTGTATAATTATAAAAATTAAGTCGATTCACCAGTTCTAAGTTACAATCTTTTTACTCACGTTTTTAAAGCAAATTAATTAATCACTTTTTACAGTGTACGTGTTTGACTGTTTTACGTAAAAGTAAAACTTTACAAAAGTAAAACTTATTTAAAGTTGTACTAAAAAGCATAGTTTAACAAAAATTGAACATGAAAATGATTTGTTGATGAATACACTATAAAATAACTTGACATGGGTGGCCTGAATGGCAGTGTGCACTCAAAGCTTTGACTAACGTGGCTGTGTAACTCAATCGAACAGAGCAGAATCAATAGACCTGAAGCTGGCGATCAAGTGTGAATGAGTGGATGTGATGAATGAATGACTCACGGTTAGCCAAGAGATGACTCTGCTGTAGGGAAGAGAGATGAGACCCTGATAGGCCATGCTGAGCGGAGAGGCCGATGTGAGCCAGACTGTGCTGTGCTCCGGAGGAGGGGGGGGACTGGAGTTTCTCTTTATCCCAAGACGACTCACTGCCGCCTGGGTAAAGCATAGAGATAGAGAG
>CAIGQW010055820.1:3176495-3188399 GCA_903798125.1 Danio choprae | reverse complement strand
AAAAAAATAACAGGAGGGCTAATAATTCTGTCCTCAAGCGTATGTATAAATACAACGGTAAAAATATTAGATTATTTAAAAGAACAGGTCCAAAGAGAACACTTCTGTTTTAAATCAGCATTAAAGTCTTTGAGGAACAGAAAATAATTCTGTGGTGCAGAAAGGGAAATTAGCACATCGGAAGCTGCATTCCTGTGAGCACTACGAAGTCCTGACTCTTCCTCCGCATTTTCAGACACAACTTTTCTACACGCAATCCCATCTCTTCCCAGGCTGTTAAAGAGTTAACCCCTTTGCCGATCACTCTGAGCTCATTCCGGAGCAGATGACATCTGGGAATTAATCACTGGAATGAAATGCAGCAGAAAAGCTAGTTGCAAAGAGCCATAAAACAACTTAAGTTGAATTAGTTGAGAGAGGAGGGAGAAAGAATGCAAAGCAGAGGAGAGGAAATCATTGTCTAATTCTGCCTAATAAGCAACGGAGGTCCTACGAGTGATCCAGCAGATGGTGTTTTTGCAACAGATTGCAGTGAGTGATTCTTTTAATAATAATACGAATTAAAATCTCTCTCTGTAGAACGCGGGGGCGCCGTTCATCAGGGAGCCGTTTGAATGAGCAGGAGAAAGAAAAAAACAGCCTGATAAAGTAATGGCTGTGCCCAAACACCTGAGGCCGAATCGGAGAGCACCGTACTCACGTGTGTTTGTGTGTGAGATGAGTTAGCTGGACGGCTGATGAAACAGAAACGATGAGGGAGGAACTGTGTGTTCATAACATTTGATATCAATACACAATCCATAAACAATATGTGTCCTTTGTAATGAAGTCCTAATAGGATGTAAACTGCTTTAGAATGAATTCTGAAGCTATTTGTGAGGCCCATCAGTGCGTAATGATGCATAGATATCACTGTAATCAGTTTTAGTATCCCTTCAACATGATGTAAATATTGAACACTACAATGAAATACAAGAACTGCATCCACGCTTTTTTCTTTTCTTTTTTTTTTTGTAAATTGCTTAGTAATCTCCTTTTAGGAAAGAATTCAGGCTTTATAAATATTCCTTTTCAAACTAATGCAGATTTTCTGATACCACTTATTGTGTAAATACATGAGTTTACATTGTACTTATGCTTGATTAAATACCTGCATGTAATTACATCTGTAATTAATAAACGTAATTACATTGTTGATCATTAAAAATGAACCCATCCTTACATCTACTCATACCCCCCAAACATGTCCCTAACCCTACCCATATCCCACCTCAAGAGCACCAGAAGTGTTCTGCAATACACTATAAACACAGTAAGTATATTGCATTTATTTTTGATGCAAGTACATAGTAGTTAAGGCCACCTAACATAAAGTGGGACCGATTTTCTTGATATGTTAAACTTCAAACTTCAATTTAATACATAGAATAAAAAGAAATGGTATTTATATAATCAAGAAAATAACACCAAGAAAATGTGAGTTGTTCAGGTCTGCAGTGTCATGATGGCAAGCAAATGTTGACATCCTTATTATTTTTTGAGAGAACTATCCCTTTAAGTGAGACAGAGATGAAGAGGGACACTGAGTAAAAGTGTTTGCATTGCAAATTCCATATGACCTATTTTCTCTTGTCTAATATAATTAATTTCTGAACATACAAGCAGGGCGCAGAGGTCCTACAGAATAGGTGCTAAATAGCCAATAGAATTGCATGATTTTGACTTAAAGTCATGAATGTTTCCAATACAATGTCTCACCTCAAATTACGTAAATGTGTTTAGTTACTTTATTCTGGCAGAAATTACATTTAAAAAAATTTAGAATTAAAAAACAATGAATAAGAGAATTGAAAAATAAAAAATAAACAAATTGAGTTTTTGCTGGGGTGAAAAGTAGGTCCCAATTACAGAAGAATATTAAATATTTACTCTATTTTACAAAATAAATCCAGTTTTGGTGACCACACATAACTTTACTTAAATCATTAAAGCAATTTCAAACTTTTTAATGCCAGTGCATAAAATCTTTTAAAAGATTTGTTTGTCTTACTTCAGATGAGTGTTCCAGTGCACTGCTCTTGGTACACTGAGTGCTTAGTTGCAGGAATACAGCAATGCTAAGGGGTTAATATTTTCCTGATGACCTGTAATATGCAATATCAACTCAGAGAGGGTTAAAAAATAAAATATCAACACAAAATCAAATAAAAACAAACAAAATCTACTTTAGTTAAAGAAACCAACTTCCGCTACATCATTAACGCTTCCTAATGATCACAAAGTGAAGAAATGTGCACATCTCCACACTTCTAAATCGGCGTTCTCTGTTTTATTATACATCCCATAACTCAGCACTGTGACCTCTGTAACAGACTAACTGCAGTGGAAGTTTTTGCAAGTGTGTATGTGTGTGTGTGAGAGCATGCAGTATATCAGAGCGAGTGTGGAGTTGAACTATCCACAGCTCTGGTGCTGATGGCCCATTTGGGTTTGGTCCAAGAGCTCCTTCAGTGTTGGCTGCTAAAGTAATTAGCCTAAAAGTGATGCCAGCCAGTAGAGATAGAGGAAGAGTAAGCAAGCAAGAGAGATGGAGAGTGTCTGTGTTTCGGCATCCCGTCCAGCCGTCAGTCATGCTTTGAGAATGTGTCCATCACCGCCATGCTCCTTAACCACACGCTGACAGAGCTGGTTAACTGCATCCCTTTTTAAAAAGTCTGCTGTAATTACGACACGCATCTATGGGCACATGAACAGAAACGCTATTCTCCACTTCCATGATATGAAACGTGTAGTTCTGTTTACTTGTGTGAATCGAAACGCCAATCGAGTGTTTCCATCAAAACAATTAACACGCTTATGTTTTTCAAGATCCAACTGAAATAATTGTTCCATCTGAATTGATTATTTACAGCTCATTCAAGGTATCTGATCATTGTGTGTGTTTCCATAAAAATGAAATCAAAGCTTTTGCATTACAATTGGAACAGTTAGTTGAATTTGCACAGACATGCTGGTTTTAGCATCATTAGTGGAAAAGGCTTATGAATATTAATTTGGTTGTGCACAAGAAATTCTAAATGGTTTATTTTTGTTGTTGAATAAATAAATCAATGCGGTGTGTTAATCTAGAAATTTACAGTACAAAAATATCTATTGATCTGATCTGATTATTATTTGACAATAAACAAAATTAGTTTTTTGTTTTTTTTGCAGGTCAGTGGAGAAACACATTGATCTGGACTAGGATTGAATCCTAAACGTATAGTTGCTGGGTGTGTAATTAACTGATGCTTGGAGGAAAAATGCAGCCAATTCAACAAAAGGAAGGAAAACTCTTTTTGGCATTAATTAATTACTGTTAAGAAACACAGCAATAAAAATGTATGGACACTGTGACTTTTGTGGCTGATTATTGCATATGCATTTATAGGAGATTGCTTTTCAGATGTGGAATTTATTGACAAAGTATATAAGTATATAACCCTGGTGTCCTGGCCAAATTCCCTCCATTGGCCCTTAGCCATCATGGCCTCCCAATAATCCCCATCCTCCGAATTGGCTCTATCACAGTCTCTCAACTCTACCTATAGCTGGTGTGTGGTGAGCGCACTGGCGCAGTTGTCCTGTGGTTGCCGACGTATCATCCAAGTGGATGCTGCACACTGGTGGTGGTGCGGAGAGACCCCCTAATGATTGTGTAGCACTTTGGTTGCATGGCCATACACGATAAATGTGCTATATAAATACACATTACATTACATTACATGAGTGAATCAAGGAAGGTGATTTACTTGATTTACTGTCGATTTATAGTTTGAGGTAGTCTATTTACTTAGCACCCTGAATAACATGTCTTAACCCATTTGTGCCTGTATTGTTAATACATTACATGCACCTAACAACAAGCTTGGTTTGTTTGAACCCTAATTTCCACAGATTAATACGCAGTGTTAAATATTAATAAAATTAGTTGCTGCATTTTGAGCATCGTCTTTAAATTACTAACACAACAATGTGCCTTTGTGCTAGTCTTCCATGCTTTGTAAAACTATTATAGCTTTCGCAATTAAAGTTACCAGCGAAAATTAATACTTTTTACTTTTTGTTGGGTTCAGGTTTCAAAGCAGTTTGTGTCAAATAGGGTTGTGCCGATAGATGATCTATCACCGACTGTTGACAGACATCAGATCCTCATATAGCATACACACGCATGAGGTTGAATATGTTCAAACAGCTGCTAAAGACGTCTACACCTACTGAGCTCATTCACAAATGGAGAGAGACGGGGTGTTGAAGATTTTGTCGGACCCAAAGGAAGTGAATGTGGTGCGGGACAGTATTCTATAGGTTAATGCTAGTGCAGGCTGAAAATTAAATACTCAAGTATTTTGCATTATTACAATCAATGAGGTCACATTTGCATTTGCTAAAATTGAACACAAAGGTTACGCTTGAATTAATTCTGTTATTTGTCAACTTATAAGAACACAAACTTAGGTTTTATTATAAATAACTGGTAAAAAAGCCAATGCAGTCACTGAGTTATTAAATGCTTTAGGTTTAATAATGCTTTTCTGTTTGAACATGTCACTGTGAGCCTTTTACCTTATATAAAAAATTACTTGTGCCTCAGAAGATGAAGATGAAATACAATGAATGAAATGAACGCTTTTGAAGTCGTAAGATTGCTCTTTGTGAGTGCAGCCCCTTGAGACATTCTGGTGACCAATTTGATGACAAACTTTGTCTAAGGCATTTCGATTTTTTATAGATATTATACAATGTGCTGCTGGTTTATCTATTAATGCCACCCCATTACGCCCATTTTTATTATAACATGATCTTTTTTTAATGCTAATGCTGAAATTTACTTGGTAAATGTGTTTCCATCGGTTCTTTGTTATCGGATAAAGTTTTTTAAAGTTTTAAGGATTTGTTATCAGATTAGTTTATCCTACTCAGTTGTGTGCATGTTTTTTTTATGTGAATTTTCAATATTTATGTGCATTTTTCCACATAAATGCGAATAAAAATATGTGGATGGAAACATAGCTAATGTCACTGTCCATCAAAATGTTTCACATTAGACATCGCTCAACCCTAGTATCAAAGTGTCAGAAAGCAGTTTACCAAACAAAAAACAACAGTAAAATCAAATATCGTTAACACTGTGAAGTGCATCAGTTTCACATATAATGTCAATTCAGTAATTCACTTCAATCCAATGTCTTTGCGTCTATGCGCCCCATCTAAGCAAGCCAAATACAAATGACACCTTTGTCCAGAAATGACCCAAACCAGGTCATCCACATTCATATTTGACAAAGTATTATCGAGTTTGCCTTTCTGCAGTACTTCTGATAGCATGATAAACACCACAAAACTTTTCCATATACTTTTTACTTCCTTACCCTTTATTTTATAGGCAAAGAAATAAAAATAAATTAAACAATAAGACAGAATTGTTAAGTGATGTCAAACTAAAAGTCAAAATCAAAGTCAACATTAAAGTCCTGCTTACTTGCGAGTGTGCATACATTGGCCTTTGCGATATACACATTGACCACTAGTCCTGAACGTTTATGTGTGTGTGAAAATGTGTTTCCTCTTCCTTTAAACCACTGAAGTAGAGTGTTTGTTGGCCAGTCAGACACACCATCTGGCACCTAAGCCTGCCTTCACCTACAGAGTCCCACCGTTCACTGCCTGGAGACTCAAGTACATGCGTGTGTGAATAATATAACACTGGGCAGTGCATTACCACTGAGGTCACAAATATGGTGTCTTAAAAAGCTTGCGGCATTAGTAAGCACAAATTATGGCTCAGAAAATGGAGAAGATCAAAAAACAAGTGAACAACCTTTGATCAAAGAAATACACAAATATTGTACTGTTCTTTTTTTTGGGATGGGTCATTACTTTTTTGTGGCATGTGAATCATGTTCTCAGTCATGTTATTTGGGCCAGTGATGGGATTAGGGTCTTCAGGCCTCTGTTTGAGCGGTCGCATGTGTTGATGTTGGCCCTGTCAGTGTGTGGGACTGTAAACAGTGTAAGTATGTTTATGCCTTTGGTCAGTGATGAATCAGCAAGTGTGTATGTGTGTTTACTCCACAACATCCTGAGTTCAATTTATTAGACTCAAGAACATTAGAGGTTTCTAGTACCAACGTATTTGTGTTTTAGATGTATTGCATACAGTTTTGTCTCCATCTAAGGATACCAATAGTATTAAACTGAGAATATTTAAAGGCATAATTTACCCAAAAATACTAATTCACTTCACTTGTTCAAAACTTATTTGAGTTTCTTTCATCTGTAGTACACAAGAGAAGACATTTGGAAAAATGCTGGTCTCTGGAACCCATTGACTTCCATAGTAGGAAAGAAATACTATGGAAGTCAATGGGTGCTAGCGACCAGCATTGTTCAAAATATCTTCTAAAGAAACTCAAGAGAGAGTAAATAATGAAGGAATTTTAATTTTTGGCAGAACAATGCCTTTAATCTTACAGCAGTCTTTAATCCATAACAACATGAAGCCATGCTAGCTCAGTATTATTGTATTTATTTATTTTAAATCAGAAACCTGCTTCTACTATTTTTATTTAATAAAATGTTTGGTATTTGTTAAAGATAACTGCCAAAACCATCCAATCTGTTTACAAGGTCATTTATCAGTTTTATTATTTTAAGTCATCATACCACACCTCAAAATAATGATTGAAAAAAATTACAATAATATAACATAGCCAGTATGTAATGTGTAACATGTCAATACTGATCCATCATAAATCAAAAATAAACTTACTATCAGAGAGAACATTTTCAACAACAAACCTTTAAAGTCATACGTGTTCGTCATGTATAGCCACAAAACTCACGGTGTTGCTTTTGGTTCTGCTGCCTATTTAAAAATAAACATACTGTGCAACACGCACGCATTCATTAATATCGTTATGCCGGCAAAACTTACAGTCTCATACACACAAACACACACACACAAACTGTCCGGGAGCGCATTAACAGCTTGTAGCGGGTACGGGCAGAGGACGGCACGCTGGCACTCTGTTTGTCATATTTCTTGTGGGCCTCGCCATCTGCCGGGGTGGCATTTTCATGGCTGTTTACCCTGACTCCCGCCAAGGAATCATCTGCCACCGCATAATGCAGCCCGCAAAAAAAAGGGGGGATTAAGTTGGTAATGCAACTGAGACTATTGCTAATTTGGTGTAATTGGGAAGAAATGAAGATAAATGAGGGCGAGAGAAGGAGAGGCAATCAGTACGGCAGGCAGTACAGCTGTGCTTTTGGCCAAACTCAGCCCCCCCTCCCCGCTCTCCCCACTTCTGAGCGTCACCCCCCCGTCACGTCACCCCGTGCTCAACAAGGTGCATGCAAATTCAGGCTAATGACAAATACGCTGGGCTGACACCCACAGCACAGGTTATCTGCCTTACTGTTCATCTCGCTGCTGTGGAAATTAGCTTTTAGGTGTAAACAGATGACCTTCACACAGAAATTCTCTAACTTCATCATATTGGTCTATATATACACATACAGTTGAAGTCAGAATTATTACCCCTCCTGAATTATTAGCCCCCCTGTACATTTTTTCCCCAATATCTGTTTAACGGAAATAAGTTTTTTAACACATTTCTAAACATAATAGTTTTAATAACTACTTTCTAATAACTGATTTCTTTATTCTTTGCCATGATGACAGTACATCCTAGTTTACTTGATATTTTTCAAGACACTAGTATTCAGCTTAAAGTGACATTTAAAGGCTTAACTAGGTTAATTATGTTAACTAGGCAAGTTAGGGTAATTAGATGAGTCATTGTATGACGATGGTTTGTTCTGTAGACAATCGGAAAAGGAATATTGCTTAAGAGGGCTAATAATATTGACCTTAAAATTTTTGTTTTTTTTATTATTAAAACTGCTTTTATTCTAGCTGAAATTAAACAAATAAGACTTTCTCCAGACTAATAAAATATTATAGAAGATGTTGTGAAATATTCCTTGCTTTGTAAATCATCGCTTGGGATGTATTTGCAAAACATACAAAATGTAAATGTACATACAAATGTACATACAAAATACAATATAAAAATTCATTCATTTTCTTTTCGGCTTAGTCTCTTTATTAATCTGGGGTCGCCACAGCCGAATGAACTGCCAACTTATCCAGCATATGTTTTACGCATCGGATGCTCTTCCAGCTGCAACCCATCACTGGGAAATATCCATAAACACTCATTCACACACATACACTACGGCCAATTTACCTTACCCAATTCACCTATACCGCATGTCTTTGGACTTTAAATATTGTAGCACCGGGAGGAAACCCACGCGAACACTAGGAGAGCATGCAAACTCCACACAGAAATGCCAACTAACCCAGCCGAGGCTTGAACCAGCGACCTTCTTACTGTGAGGCGATCGTGCTACCCACTGCGCCACCGTGACGCCCTTTCTTATTTCAGTTTTACATATTAATTTAACTACATCTACATGAGAAACATTGCTTGGCAGCATAAAGAAATACAGTAAAATAAGTTTTTGGTTTAACATTTTATTTCCATGAACACTTATTTTCAGATTTTTTTATACAAGACAAATCAAATTAACAAATCTAATCAAATGGATGAATTTTACCAGGCTTTATTTATTTTATTTAAATGTTATTTATTGATCTATGGGCGACACGGTGGCTCAGTGGTTAGCACTGTCGCCTCACAGCAAGAAGGTCAATGGTTCGAGCACCGGCTGGGTCAGTTGGCATTTCTGTTTGGAGTTTGCATGTTCCCCCCATGTTTGCGTGGGTTTTCTCCGGGTGCTCCGGTTTGCCCCACAGTCCAAAGACATGTGGTATAGGTGAATTGAATAAGCTAAATTGGCCATAGTGTAAATGTGAAAGTGGATGGGTGTTTCCCAGTTCTATGTTGCGGCTGGAAGGGCATCCGCTGTTTAAAACATTTGCTGGATAAGTTGGTGGTTCATTCCACTGTGATTAATAAAGAGACTAAGCTGAAGGAAAATGAATGAATGAATATTATCCAATGCAGTCTACTCTACATAGTAGAGTATACAATATATCCGTGACCTTATCTGTGTCAGGCAATAATTCATTGTCCATTATTTATATCAGATTGATTAGCCAAAAAGTAAATGAAGATATCTAGGAACACTATACCAAGTTTCGAGAATACTAATCAGTAATCAACCTTCTTTCCTTCTTCTCCTGAACCCTAAATTGTTCTTGTACTTGATCACTTAAAGCAGTAACACTGTATTTGTATTTGTATAATGTATTTAATAACATGACCAAACATTATTACCATGAACACTATTGACATTTATTAAAGTATTTATTCATGTTTGTTAACATTAGTTAATACAGTTGTTCATTGTTAGTTCATGATAACTTAGTCCCTTTATTAATCTGGGGTCGCCACAGCGGAATGCACCGCCAACTTATCCAGCATATGTTTTATGCAGCGGATGCCCTTCCAGCTGCAACCCATCACTGGGAAACACCCATACACACCCGGAGGAAACACAGGGAGAACATGCAACATGCCAACTGACCCAGCCGAGGCTCGAACCAGCGACCTTCATGCTCTGAGGCGAGATCGCTACCTACTGCGCCACCGTGCTGCCCCTTCATGATAACTCACAGTGCATTAATTTATGATAACAAGCTCAGAGCTGGGGTTTAATAATGTATTAGTAAATGTTAAACTATGATTAAATCATTGCTCATTATTAGTTCATGTTAGTAAATACATTAACTAGCATTAACTGCTTATCCTATATTGTAAAGTGTTACACTTAAAGCTTATGAATATCACTTTTTAAATGGTAGGTTACTCATACTTTTGTTTAAACAGTCAAAAGAGCATAGTTTTAAAGCCAACATTATATGATCAATAATATATTTTGATAAATAAATACATACATAAATAAATATGTTTTAATTTATTTGAATTTTATTTGAAATATGTTACAATGTGACATAACTGGCATTGTGAAAACTCTGAAGTGTGGAAGGATGTCTTGTCTATAGTGATTCAGACATGCTATGCAATCTTAAAAAAGACATCTGTTTGTGTCTTCCATGTTTTAAGGTTAAGAGGATGATGGCAGTGTGCATGCATGCGTATGTGAGTGGCAGTGTGTTTTCAATGCTTTGTGGGGTCCCCGCTGAGCCCTCTATATCCATCTACGCTGTGCCAGACACCCCTCTGGCTGCCCTCCCTACAGTATCCACCCTGCTCCGCACAGATGTCCCCCCACACACACATACAACCTGACACACCTCACACACTACACCCCCCCCCGAGGAGGACAACCTTCACGGCTATACATCAGTTTCAGCCGCCATGGTGATGCGACATCTGCGTGAATCTCTGTTCAGTCCCACTGTATGTCTGTACGATCTGTGCTTTGTGATGTGATGCAAGCAGGTAACAATACACACGCAAAGCACTCTGGGATAGAGGACAACACTTTTTAATTGTCACGCAAGGTAGGAGAAAGCAAGTAGTAGAATCATTCTGCTCAAGGTAAAGAAAAATATTATACTGTGAATATTACAGAACAAAACTAATGCAATTTATACATTCTATGCTACTACATTATTCAAGCTTGCAGAAATAAAAGCATGAATTTGCAGGTATTTTTTTACTTGTAACAGGTTTTTGTGTTTACAGGTTTCATCGTCAAATTTAAGACTTTTTAAGACCTTTTTAAGACCATCAAGAATGAAATTTCAGATTTATATAGGGTTAAATGCTAAGGATTTTCTTAATGGCCCAATATTTTTTTTACTTGGCCCATCAAGAAATAAATTCTAATTAGTAATTTTTTGGTCACATATTTTAAATAATGTGTCAAATCAAGCAGACCCTTGTTGTACACATGCAAAAATGTAAAAAAAAAAAAAAAAAGCTTTTTCGCTTTTGCCTTATAGCAATTTTATGCAAAGAATTATAATATTGTGTATATGTATTTATTTGACTTGGACAGATGTTGATAATTAGCAAGTCTGCTAAAACACTTAAACAAATGCATTTGGTTTGTCCAGCGTAATTGTGATGTCCATGTCAAATAAACAATAAATAAAATAATATTAATTCTAAATAGTTTTTCTAAAAGTTTTATTGAGATGTATTTTTGTGATTGGATGTGTGTTGGACTGATTGGGTAGCTTTACATAAACAAAGGAAAATTAGGGCCTGTTTAAAATGATTTAAGACCTACAAGACAATGTTTTAGTGAATTTAGGACTTTTTTAAGGCCTAAAATTTTGTTTTTGAAATTTAAGACATTTTAAGACTTTAAGACACCCTGGCTTACAATGAGTCTTTGAGCAAACATTAAGTAATTAATTGAAGTAAAACGCACTCAACATGCGCTGGGGCTATTTGCAGTTTGTCGTTGTTTTAGAGGTGTACAGTATTTATTTAAGGACATCTAGACCAAAATAAATAAATAAACAAACAAACAAGACATCACAATGGCTCAGTGGTTAGCACTGTCGCCTTACAGCAAAAAGGTCGCTGGTTCGAGTCCTGTCTGGGTCAGTTGGCATATGTGAAGTTTGCATGTTCTCCCTGTGTTCACGTGGGTTTCCTCCAGGTGCTCTGGTTTCCCCAACAGTCCATAGTGTATGTGTGTGAATGAGTGTGTATGGGTATTTCTTAGTACTGGGTTGCAGCTGGAAGGGCATCTGCTGTGTAAAACGTATGCTGGATAAGTTGACGGTTCATTCCACTGTGGCGACCACTGATGAATAAAGGGACTAAGTCAAAGGAAAATGAATGAATGAATAAAACAAACAAACAAATAAATAAATAAATAAATAAATAAATAAATAAATAAATAAATAAA
>CAIGQW010055820.1:3164186-3176485 GCA_903798125.1 Danio choprae | reverse complement strand
AAATAAATAAATAAATAAATAAATAAATAAATAAATAAATAAATAAATACTTTTATAAGACTTTTTCAATGATTTTGTACTGTGTACCAAGTACTGAGGTCTCTTGATGAAAAAGTTTTTTTTTATTATCAAGAATATATAATAATAAAATAGGGAAATTTACAAACATGCCTGCTACACTGTAAAAATGATCTGTTAATTAACAGTTTCCATATTTCATGATTCAAGTGTTTTACGTTTATTTACAGCTGTGCTCTGTTGACCTTTGATGGTGAAAATTGAACTCTACAGTTTAGCAAAGTGACTTTTATTAACATTTTAGTAGTTTGAAATAATGTAATGTATAAGAAATAATATATAGAGAAATAAGTTGGTAAAATAACAGAAAATATACTGGCAGTTTATTACAAGGTTTTATATACTATAATATACAACACCAACCCAGAGAATATATCACTTTAAACTATTAAAATGTGAATAAAAGTCACTTTTTTGAACTTTTCAAAGTTAAAGGGTCCCATAATGAAATTCAAAAGCATACATAAACGGGGAAAATAAATAAATAAATAAAAAACTAAAACATGAATCACAAAATACATAAAACTGCTAATTTACGACTAATTATTTTTTACCCATTAGGTAGAAATCTTTCATTTTTCTCAAATCACGTATAGCTGTATATGATGGATATATTTGAAAGATATTGTCACATGCTCCGTTTACTAGACTGAGTTGCTGGCACATCTTACCCACTAAGTATATGACTAACTACTGAGCACTCACGTTCATGCCAACTACCCTGAATTCCATTACCACACATTACCTACCATAATCAAGAAAGCTGTGCGCTGCTGCTGGAAAGCACTTTGACAAGTCAACCCCAAATATGCTCCTGTTTCATGTTGCATCTAATGCAATACACTGCATCTAATCGTTAACATCTATCCTAGGTCAGCTGGATGGATTTAGCACGCAGCAACGGTAAATCTCATTAGGTATAGCGACTCACTCTCAAACGGCTCTGTAGAAGAGATGTTATAATGACACCAAAGCATGGATGTCTTTACAAGTTTATGAAAACACCTCCGCTCTGAGCCCCTTAGGAGAGTACGGAGCTTTGAGTTTGGGGTGCAAAAAATCTATTTACACGGAATAACAAAGAAGTAATAATGAAGAAGAGCGATCAAGGGGGGAAAAACATATAAATTTTAAGTCATTAATTCCCTCCCTGAACAATGAGCGAGCAATCCACAAGAGGCCAGACGTAAAAGTGTTTGAATTGAAAGTGAAAATGATTAAAGAGCTCTTTTAATGAAGTGTTAATTGCTGTGAGAAGTAGGTAGAAGGTTGGATGAGATGAACTGCTTTGACAGGAGCGAAAGCTATGGCAATAGCACATTTCCACACCCATATAAAGATAAACACTGCATATGAAAAGTGGGTAGAAAGGCCCAGGCAGAAGAGTTTTATTCAATAACAGAAAAGACGCTCATTGAAATTTGGTGCATAGGGATTTATTTGGTTCTGAATGTTTGCCATAAAACAAAACAAATGCACAACAGGGGGCGTATTACAGAAAGATCTTAACTTTAAAATCATATGAAAATGGTAATTTAAGCTAGGACCACATTTAGAACAATAGTTAGTACAGAACAGCATTTCCTAAGTGAGCTATATTATCTTAAAGGTGCAGTATGTAAGTTTGGCACCCAGTGGTTGAACTAGGTATTGCACTCCTGGATCAAAACAAACACAAGCGCAGGTTGCCAAATTGACTAAATCAACAGGAGCGTGCCTGACTATCGAGCCTAAAGGCTGATTTAAGTTGTGTTCTAAATAAAAGCAATGGCACATTTTCCATATTAAAGGGAGCCAACCAACACCTGAAATGTATATTTTAGAAACGGTTTTTATTTCTTGCAGCTGAACAACTGAAAATGATCACCTCAGGTACAAATGTGCTTTATTCAGTGTTAAATGCTAATAATGTGAGTTTGAATGCCATCTTACATCACATTTATTGCAATGCTACTGAAAGCAGCAGCAGATTGTTCACCTCAGATCTTGAAAATAAAATAAACCATTTGAAATTGAACTTTAGAATTGTGAATCAGTGAAAACCAACACATATCAGTGATTCAGCATGTACATTTAATAATGTTAAAGAGGTTTAATATGTATTAATTAGGTTATAAACCTTACCATTTCATTTGAGTGCAGTAAGTGCACATGTATTCTGTGCTACTGAATGGTTTATAATAAAATTCTGTTGTGTTGTATCTGGTGCAAACAGCTAAACTACTTATCACTGCAAATCTTATCACGTAGCGTGTTGTTGGGACACAGAGTTACAATGTAACCTGCTCACCTAATGTTTACGTTCGTAATATTTATATTATTTGCTAATTAATAACCACCTCATGTGGAACTCTGAATCTGCATCTCATTTTGGAGTCTGCTTCTGTCCACCCGAGTTCACATTTCGGTTGTGGGTGCATGCTTAGAGAGCCTTCTTGACTAATTGAATGAAACACATGGTTTTCCACCAAAGCTATCGAAAAATAATGTTCAACAAGGCATTCCAATTATTGACGATTGAAAATGAAGAAAGAAGATGTTTTATGACAGAGACATATTCTCTGCGACTCTTGCCCACTCCCTCACTTTGTCTTTGAAAGATTTGACTTTCCAAACCAGTATCAGCTTTACCTTTTCTACTACAGTGAGAAAAAGTATAAAGTGAAGAATCCCAAATCAAGTTAATATTTGCTTCTTCTAATTTGAATTTAATTTAACGTATCATATCTTAAGTTAAGACTGACGATAAGACACTTTCTGTAATACACCCAAAGTTGATTGAGGAAAATTTTAAATGAGCAGAGCTAAAAAGTTAAAAAAGTAAACCCAGGGGAGCTTCTAGATCTCACTGCCTTCAGTATATCCTTAATTCAGAATCACTGCACTAAATGCAAACTTATTTGATGAAGTCAAATTTTACACACAAGACCCAATTATTGTGGTCCAGTAACAGAGCTCTGGTGTACACTATTGACGAAATGTACTAAAGGAGGAACCAGTTTCTGGATCTCTTCATCTCAGTAAGTAAGTTACTATTTTCACAGAGGCCTCTCAATAATGAATGTCACATTTATACCTACAGCTGAATATTCAACATCTCATCAGCCTTGCTAACTGAGTCCTATATTGTGTTTCTCATGGGTCTTTTGTGCTGCATAAGATGGCACAGTCTTTCACTTACCCTTATCACAGACACACATTAATGGCCATCAGAGAACTGTGTTCTCTTTGAACGGTTTACGGCGAATACCCTTTGATCATAAGTAGTGCTCGCTTCACAGAAAGCCTGAAAAGATGTCTCTTTGATATCGCCCGCGTTTACATATCAATGAGCGCCACCGAAGATGGGGGCCCAGGCGACTCTCGTGCGCCATACTTTTGGAAATCTGTGGCGACCGGTAAACACATACACTTGTAAGACAGTTTTGCAGATGAGATTGAGTAGACACCTTCATCCGGAAGCAAGGACTCGTCAAGTGTTTATCCTCAATAGAGCGTGGCTCATTTGACTGTTTTGGAGTTGAGAGCCCCACGTCTTTATGGGCTTTCATTAGACGTCATTTTGAGGCTCATTTGAAATCAATCCCCCTTCGGACCCTCACGCCAGCTCTGGTGTCGGCCGGATGAAAAATGAGGCGGGGCATTGGGGCTTCGGGCGGCCCCCTGTCCGTCCTGCTTGGCCCAGTCCGTTAATACAGCATCATCTGGTCGAATGGACGGGCAATTCCCACATCTCATTACCGACAGGAACTGTGGGTCATTACGCGGGATGGATTCCCATTAGCTGAACCGAGGGTTTGAGACTAAATACAGAAGCTTTGGACACAAGCGCATACTCAAAAGCACTTTGTTACATACTCCTCAGTCACTTTTAACTTGTTCACACACATCTGGATGTGAAAAAGGGGAGAACAACTAGAGAGAACTTATCTCATTTGAGCATGTCAGACAGCAGTATTTAGAATGATTTTAAAAGATCTCATGAGGAAATATAGCCCAATCTCACGAGGAAATGTAACTATTTTACGTATTGTCAGAAAAGTTTGTATGAATTCATACGATTTCATTCATATGAAAATGGATAATTTTTAATAGGAGATGTGCCCCCAAATCCTATCCCACCTGAATGAGATTGTACAGAGGAATATGAATTATATGGAAAAGTTACAAATTGCTGTGAGATTGCTTTAAAAACCACACATTTAAAGCAACCATAAATTAAATTGTTGTTATTTACTTTTACTCATATTTATTTTTTAACAGTAACACATTTTTATGCCACAGATGACATTTCTTAACACCCACAGGCTCTGTTAACTACTCCTTTAAGTTTGACCTTAAGGGTACATCCTTATAAATTGAATCACCTACATGAAAGCAGTTTAGGGGCCTGTTTTCCTCAAATGAAATATATACAACATATCTCTGTTCTCCCTGAAGAGGAATTCATTCTTGATGACACATTAATTCAGGATGACTGCCCGGTCATCTGGAAATCAAGGTAATAGAGAGGCAGTCAGGAGCGGGTTTAACCTGCAGGAGTGCGAGGAAGACGTGGCATGGGCTGGTGAGTGAGGATAATGCAGGTCCTTCATATGGTCCTTTGCCGTATGAGCCATCTGTTTACCTGACAGACTGTGTCCTGATGGACAGAGTGGCTAATCAATGCAGCTCTGCTTCACAGGTCTGTGTATGAACATATAGTGTTCAGCTGTTCAGCTTCATGCAAGCCTGAGTGTGTGGTTGATATTACAATTTTTAAAACGGGGTACCTGACATGTTTATGCATGCAAGTATTCCTCTTTTTATAGTGTGAATCTCTGAGTGGAAATATCTGCGCTCAAAAGCTTTCATCTCGGACAATGGTCAGCAAGCATCTCCTGTCCCTTTGGGCGTGATGATTTATGGAAACATTAATTTTGTATGGGGGCTTGGATCTGGCAAATATTTCAGTCAGAGAACACAGACTGTGGAAAATGTTAAAAAGTCAGCATGACAGACCAAAGAAATAGCATGCAATCCCTGCTAAAACAACAGGACACCTTTTTTTTAGGACACCTTAAATGTTTTATGTTCAATCCACTTAATTTTGTAAAAAAAAACAAAAACAATAAGTTAACTTAATTCCTACATATTGTCCCAACAAATATCAATTGTGTGGAACCCAGCATTTTATACAATTTACAAAATAAATTGTTTGATGTTGTGGTTGACACGGTGGCTTAGTGGTTAGCACTGTTGCCTCACAGCAAGAAGATCGATGGTTCGAGTCCCAGCTGGGTCAGTTGGCATTTCTGTGTGGAGTTAGCATGTTCTCCCCGTGTTGGTGTGGTTTTCCTCCGGGTGCTCCGGTTTCCCCTATAGCCCAAAGACATGCGCTATAGGTGAATTGAATAAACTAAATTGGCCGTATAGTGTATGTGGGTGAATGAGTGTGTTCAGATGTTTCCCAGTACTGGGTTGCAGCTGGAAGGACATCCGCTGTGTAAAACATATGCTGGATAAGATATTGGTTCATTCGGCTGTGGCGCCCTATTCGGCTGTGGCGCCCCTGATGAATAAAGGGACTAAACCGAAGGGAAATTAATGAATGAATTGTATGTTATGTTGTACCTTAGGAATTCCACATTATTATTATTATTATTATTATTATTATTATTACTTTTGAGATTCTGATTTTAATATTTATTCCTCTCTGATTAATGACCTACTCTGACCTGTCTGAACTTATTACTCAGGTAAAGTGCATCTACAAGTCAAAAAGGAATCGTGATTGATTATTTTGTGTATCTAAGGTCAAACTATAACATAGCTGTTAGAATATGCAAAAATTAAGTTTTTTAAAGATTAACAGGACTTTTAGAGCAGACCAAGTATGTGGCAGAGGGAAAAAAACTAATTGAAAGACTAAAATAGATTCTTCACCTAATTAATTACGCAAGTACCCATTATATTTAAAGCACTATATGTGTTTATAGGCAGAAGAGTAGTAAGTAATTCTGTCTTTGTAGTCACTGCATGAATTGTAACTATAAAGGTCAATCGTTTTTTAATTCTACATACAATTATGGCCAGTTTCTCATAACTAGTAGTATAATTGATGTTATTTAATATGCATATAATAAAAAAAAATTCACCACAGACTGAATTTTAAATCATCAAATAATTGTTCTTTATTGCAATAATTATTATGTTTTTGTCATGTTGTACAGGTATGTTTGTGAACAATTCTTTTAATCCTATCTGATGAAGGGTGTAGTATGGCCATATTTTAGAATGGTAATATAAATATTATAATTGTTCATAAAGTTTAATTTGTGAAAAAAGGCTCATAAACATATTCTCGCATAAATTGGCCACTAGTTTCCACTGAAAGTCATGCAACATAGGCTCATTCTGAAAACGTAGCTCTATATGTGTTTCTGGAGACCCCAAATTATGTAGTCAGAGGTACGTATGGCTGCATATCATTTTTAAAACAAACGCTACAGGGCGGTATGATGCCATTCCTTTTTGCGCTTACCGGTTGACCGCTTACCTCCGTATGGACGGCTTTCCCGCTGTAACCAGTTTGTCACATTAGCTCGCCATGTACGTTGGCGGACTTGAGACGCAGAGAGGAGTTGACCATGACGACGGGGTTCGAGTCCGGTGAAGACCGGTTCCAGGAGGGGGGTAAGACAAAAACAGAATCCAAAAAATAAAATAAACAAGTAAATAACAGGGTGAGAATGTGGTGAAATCTGAAAATGTGGTAAAAATCAGACGAGGGCTTTTCTTTTTCTGGATTGCTTTTGAAAATTGTTGGTTGGGTTTAGGGAAGTGGGTGGGCGGGTTAATCAATACAATTGGTTGGGTTTAGGGAAGGAGGAGGGTGGGTCAGTCAATCGGTCAGTCAGTCAGTCATTCAGTCAATCAAACAGTCAGTCAACCGCAGCCTTTGGTGGATTTACGCGAGAACAGCAGGCGCGAATGGCACTTCGTGCCATGTAATTCATGTAAACAAAAACTGCAAAAAAAAAAAAAAAACGTTCCTCCAGGGACGTATTTCGCGGTCTCCAGAAATATAGAGGTATATAGAGGTATATTTTTTTAGAATGAGCCTGGTTCAAAGTCATTATATGTGTTGGATTAGACACCACAGGGTTAAACAGAAAAATCTAGAAATACAAAACTCTTGACAGAAATAAACATGGCATAAGGTTGCTGAAAAATGCAATGTAAACCATAACAAAAGTACGATTCTAAAGATGTACCTTATAAGGTGAACCACTGTCTCCATTTCATTCATTCATTCATTCATTCATTCATTCATTCATTCATTCATTCATTCATTCATTCATTCATTCATTCATTCATTTATTTATTTATTTAATTTAATTTAATTTAATTTAATTTAATTTAATTGCCAAACATCTTATAAGCCAGAAATGTGTTATTAACTTTATTAAAGATCCAGTATTTTCTTTTCTTTTTTCATTATTATGTATTATTTCGGGTTGGTCAGTCTCTCTGATAAAATCAATTTTATAAACTACATTGGACTATGGACAATCCACAGCCTCCTTTTACTGTAAAAAAAACATGTAAAATCATATCAAAACCCAGATCTCCAAAGACACAATTCCTTCAAATTCTCTTTTTTTTCGAACAAATCACTGACCCTGGCCTTCAGAAGGTGATCTCAACTCTCACAGTGTTGCTCTGCTGGAGTGATACAAGAAACCGATACACCCCCACCTCGGCCACAGGATCAACACTGATTCCTCTTGCTCTCGATACGCTCAGTATTTTACATAAACAAATAGGCGAGCTGAGATCAGATGATATCGTTTATGCGGGCTGAGAGGAGGGAGAAGTGTCTCCAGTTGCAGTGAGATTACAGGTAGTCTCTCTTAGAGTGAATCTCAAAAAAAACTTACAGGACTTATTTCGAACTTCAAATATTACACTTGTTTGTGACTTGTCGAGCAGGACAGTGAGTTTCACTAGTGCTTACAGGAGGGACAAAAAGAGATGAGCAAGTGAGACAGACCTCAATGGCAACACTAGGACAATCCAATCTGATTTCATAACAGTGACAGTTGCTCTCTAATGACGGAAAAGCTCTTGAAAGTGTGATGGCAAAATGAAAGGATAGGTGAGAGACAAAGAAAAAAAAAGAAATAAAAGTGCTGACCGCTTTGGTAGTTAGGGATTTGCAACATACACAACTCTGAGTCCCCCAATCTCTGCATGCTCTCTCTCTCTCTCTCTCTCTCTCCCAGCACACACCTGGTTTTTGCTAACGCGGCAAATCACATGGCTGACAGATTCCCGAGCACGTTTAAATAATGCATGGAATTTCTCTTTTAACTTGTCAGTCGCCCTGCAAAAAAAAAAATATATCGGTTCTTTTCTGATGCCATTTGTGACAGTGATTCACCCTGACAGTTCTCCATTAGACCAATGAGTCGCTTTTTCGTTTGCCCATTCTTCTACCGCTGTTCCGACAAGAAACACATGTTACTCCTTTTTATTTCCGCGCTCTCTCTCACCCGCTTTTTCTTGTTAACAGAGGTTTTCAGAGTAGTATTTATATTTAAAGACACAATTTCACAGGAGCCCCCATTAACTCACTTCACCCGCCAGAGTTGCTGCAGCCGTATTAGTCCAAACAGTGTTCTCTACAGCAACAGAAACTGCTCAACAAACTCCAGTGTGTGCTACTGGATAAACTCAGGAGAAAAAAGGCAGACTGTCTATTTCCGTGCCAAATACTTCATCAAATCTCGTTGGCCGCAGCCAAACACGCCACTTTTGTGTGTTGTTGTGTTTTTTGACTCACTCGGGTGGGTTAACTTTGAGCGGACTGAGTGAGGAGGGAGATTGAAATCAAGCCTATCTATGTGGACTGCCTGCTGCAGATATCTGGGTCTTTTTGTGGCACGATCCACACAGTGGAGGAAAAACACAGATTAGCCATTTCCCCTTTGAAGCTCTCCTTCAAAAAAAAGCAAAAGGCTTCACCACCAACAGTGAGAGGGGAGGGGACCAAAAACACATCTTGCGGGAATGTAAAGAAACAAAAAAAAAGGAAAGCGCCATCGGGACTTTGTAGTTGTACCCGAGCAAGCAGTGTCTTGGCGGCGTAAGAGAGAGCGAGGTAAAGAGAGAGAGGTTAAAGTTGTCGGACGGCTTCAGAGGGTGTTTGTTTAACTTCAGGGATTCAAGCTAGATCAGATCCCAACTGGACACCCCCCTCCCCCCCTTCACCACCTCTCAACTCGAAACAATACGCACCGACAACCAGTCCTATGTAACATGGGGGGTATAGCTTGCTTTTAAGGACGAAATGTTTGGCCCACAACCCAAACGTCTCTCTGCTTCCTCAAAGTTCCTCAGAACTTCATAGCTTTGGCTTGGAGTTTTCAATTAAAAATAACGATAAGCAGCACCACACAGAATCTGCAGGCACATCTGTTTAAACGCCTGTCATTCACGAAGATCTGTGCGGTTAGTGCTGTTGAGCTTTAGGTGATTTATTTTCGAATCGCAGCTTATGGTTCTTTCCAATTCCATCTCACAGCGCTTCTTGTCTTGTGCACTGTGCTATTCAAATAAAGGTGTAAATGAAAAAAGTATATATATACTTTTTATATGTGTATATATACGCAATCAGACATAATCATAACTGCCTGTTTTACAGAAATACTGACCTTATTCTTCAAATACGAGCTGCCGCAGCCATTGGAATATTTTTGGATTGAGACTCTCAATCACTTCCATTGATTTCTTGATGCTAAAAACAGCTTGTTATGCTGCTTAATGTTGCAAACTGGTATTTTCTTATTGTGTTATTTAACTTTTTTGTCTATTCATAAACACACTTGTTTGTAGAGCAAATTTGATCATTTTCTGCTGTTTATTATTCCTAGCCATTTCTCTCATTGGCAACTGAGGGCGTGCTCACACTAGGTACAGTTGCCTTGAACTGTGCCGAAGCGCTTGCATCTTCAGTTTCGGGCTCAGGCGAGCTTTGTACTCACACTACAAAGGTACCGCACCAAAGCCCAACCGAACCGCGCTCTGGCACACCTCTTCCAACCGGGCCAGGGCCGGCCAACTGAACTGCGCCTGGGCCCAATTTGGAGTACTCAAACTTGTCAAGCAAACCGGGAAATGCACCTGGGTTCAGATAGCATAGTGTGAGTGCACCCTAAATCAGAAGTTCTAAAATGTTGTGCAAAAACATGGTAAAACTTATCTCATGCTAATTTTGAGTTGGGTTATGTACATACAAATTGTCCAAAAGCTATCAGAAAGCCATCAGGAAAAGTGAATCTTGCTATGAAGCATCAACTTTATCAGATCTGACACCACACAAACAAACGCCTAGAGTGCTGGATTCTGTGCTTACTGTGTTTCACGGCCTGGGACTGTTGTTCACTCAGCACGCTGACATCCGCAAACAGGAGTGAAATTTGACTCTGTGCGATTCTCAGCTTCCATTGATGCGGTTCTCTCCATCTCTATCTCTCTCATCATCCACATTAGCTCTATCGGCAGCCAGAGTACATTAGAGGATGTGTGATTGAGTGCGAGACAGACGTGTTCTCTCCACCCCTGGCACAGTCTCTTCCTCCTCTCTCCTGCTCTCTATTCACTCGCCATCATCTTTCTGTCACTACATGCACTCAGTTTCTATGTGCTCGCCGCCGCACACATGGACTGAATTCAAAGGTGATTTGTATTCAGTCTCAAGTGTTAAACTACAGCAGCAACAGCTTTTCCGCAAGGCTTGTTATGAACCGTTAAGTCTGTCATTTCAATTGAATGAGTTGTTGTAAAACAGCCAATGTCATTAACACTTGTGACCTAAACAGCTAACAATGACTTGCTTATCCACATAAAAAAATACTATAGTAACTTATACAATAATGTTTTTTAACCATGTAGTAAAGTACTTGACTTAATCTGTTGTGGTTATTCTACAGTTGCTAACAACTATAGTGAACAAATGACGTAATTATGTGCTAAATTTATATAAATATTATTACAATACACCACTGTATAAAATAAAATATACATATAGTGTGCTGTAGCAAATAATTAAGAACGAGTTCTAAATATTGTAATATATACAGTACAATACACTACTAAACACTGTAAAAAATATGATCAAACAAAAGTCATGACAACAAATGTTTTTATGTTAAGCATAATTTATTAAACTAAGCCAATCATGTTTCAACTTACTTTTATTTAGGTTTTATCCAAGCTTTTAAGTCAGTTGAATGTAATTTATGATAAAATGACTCATAAAGTTAGTTGTAGCATATAATTCACTATAGTATTTTATACATTTTTTTGATATGGGTACACTGTGTTACAAAAAACACTTAACATCCATTCTTTAAGTAACCAGTTCAGGCTAGTATGCTGTAGCAATAATTAACAAAGGGTTCTAAATCCTGTAATATATACAGTATAATACACTACTATACACTGTAAAAAAGACATAATCAAACAAAAGTCATGACAACAATTGTTTTTTGTTAATTATCATTTGTTAAATTAAGTTAGTAATGTTTCCACTTATTTTTTTTTGTTGTACAAGCATTTAAGTCCACTCATGATATTTAAGTTCAAACAACGCATAAAGAAAGTTTGACTCTAAAAAAAAATAAGGCAACCACATATGGTTCAAAAACAGTATAGTATTTATTATAATTCACTTTAGTACTTTCTGTACATTGTTTAGGTAATCAGTCCACATTAGCCACTTAGAAACTCGACTAAACTTTTAATATTACAACCAAAACTTAATATTACAAAACGAATCAAAACGATAACGGAATATTATTCATGAATTTAGTGATTATCCTTTACCATAACCACAATCATTCATCATTGAATTCGATTAAAAAAAATAATGATAATAATATTAATGATTATAACATATAATGGATATGCAAAACATTTATATGGTAAAAATGTGTAAAGCCTACACTTAAATATCCATTTTAATGCCTTGTGTTTTGTCCCTCTATTTTCTTGTTTAAATGAATTTGACTGTGATTTTAATACCTCTACAAACCGATATGAAAAAATGAATTGCTGATATTAATGTCACCCTCTGCATATTCACACACACGAACTGGGTTTCTGTTCACGTATGTGTGTGTGTGTGTGTGTGTGTGTGTGTGTGTGTGTGTGTGTGTGTGTGTGCGGAAGAGCGT
>CAIGQW010055820.1:3115427-3128351 GCA_903798125.1 Danio choprae | reverse complement strand
TTTTTTGTGGAAATCAATTCAATCAATATTAGTAATGTAGCCTAAACTCATAATAAACATGTAATAAAAAAATAAAAGTCTTTAAATCTTATATTCTGGCATCCATATGTGACTTGGGTACCTTCTTTAATCTAAATCTATAGATTTTGTTCATCCGCCAAATTGAAATCATATTTGATCGCATGGAAAAGTCACACAGTTTAAGGAATCATTCATCATCAAATATTTAAAGTTTTCTTTTATAGTGTCCTGAACATACAGTATGAGGTGCACAGTATATCACCTATCGTTCTCTCACTCTCCGCTAAAGTGCCACAGGCTTTTAAGGTTTCTGTCAACAACAGCAATCCAGGAAACCAAATGCAAAAACAAACCACACAACAACACCTGGTTTACTAGCATCCCCACCCCAACAAACAGCATTCAGTCATGCCATCCTGACTGAAGACACAGCGGAGGGTTTTCAGAAAAAAGAAAAATGCTGAGTTTCTCCAGAGACGTCTTTCTCTGGCTGCTTTTCTCTTTTTGAGGGTGAGGGTGAAGGCACTGATATCCTCTGCTAAGCGTTGTATCAGGTGAGCCGCCACTTTGTTCTGCCTAATTATGGCATTAGCAGGAAATAACAGCACAAATTGCGGCTAATAATTAAATGACAACTCTGATCAGAATCCGCTTACGTGTTAGCAACTGCGACAATAATGTATTTCTTGAAACTAATATGATGAGATTATGCATGGCCACACATTCAAAATACAGTTTTATTAAGTTGGGTTAGAAAAAAAAAGTATGAGTAGATACTATAGGGCTGCACGATTCTGGCTAAAATGAGAATCACATATTTTTTTTCCTTAAAATAAAGATCACAGTTTTCTCACGATTCTGTAGATGTAAAATAATATGAGTAGACTAATATGAGTAGGCTATTATTATTGTTATTTCTCAAACATATGGTAAAAAAAACTATGCATAATTAATATTATGCCTGTGTGTAGGCCTACTGTTGGTTAAAATGCTCAATTTTGTATAGACTTGAATAGACTTTAAATTTGACCTGGTCTTTAATGCACAGTAAAGTGATGACGTCACAATACAACTATTCACAATTCTGAAGTTGAATTATTATGTTTGAAACGTATGATTGCAATCTGTCACTGACAACATTTTAGACCATTTTTTTCACTGGTAAAATCCTCTGTCCTCTCTGTGGTAAACAAACGTGACTTCGCAGCTGCAAAAACATCATTACATGAAGACAGAAATGACATTTTGGGTGAATTATACCTATTAATACAGTATGCTGACTCTTTCAACACCATTTGGAGGTGTACAAATTGCTGAGCAACGCATATAAAACAATGTATAGACTTTTGAGAATGCCTTTATGTTTCTCTCCTGAACTTGCTGGATTAAGATCGTGTGGGGGGTTGAATCGAGATCATGATCTCTTTTCAATTTATCGTGCAGCCCTAGTAGATGCATACAGTATACGTCAAAAATATTTACTTTTTCATTTATTTTAAAAACATAAATGATGTTTAACAGAGCAAGGAATCTTTCACAGTATTCCATATAATATTTTGTCCTCTGAAAAATGTCTTATTTTTCGGCTAGAATAAAAGCAGTTTTTACCCAGAGACTAGCCCCTGTCATCGGCTTGCTCTACACAAGGGAAGTGACTCTCAGTAAACTGTCTGACTCTGCTTGAACTGCTTACTCGCACCTCGGTGAAAAGACTCTTGTGTTTTAATAAACACTGTGTGAACGATACTTCTGTCTCTGCCTTCTGTGATCCGTGACAATTAGCCCCTTTTTTGTCTACAGAAGAAATCATCGTATACAATGATTTGCCTAATTACCCTAACTTGCTAACCTAATTAACCTAGTTAAGCCTTTAAATGTCACTTTAAGCTGAATATAGTATCTTGAAAAATATCTAGTAAAATATTATAAACTGTCATCATGGCAAAGATTTTAAAAAAATTTTATTAGAAGTTAGTTATTGAAAATATTACGTTTAGAAATGTGTTGAGAAAATCTTTCCGTTAAACAGAAATTGGGGAAAAAAATATACAGGAGGGCTAATAATTCAGGAGGGTTAAAAATTCTGACTTCAACTGTATATCAGAGTGAAAATGAAATTATTTGCAGTCATTTTATTTATATACATTACATATTTTAAAAACGATTTAATTTTATGAAATAATTAATTCATTATTAATACACACTTGTATAATTACTGACTATAATAAGGACAACTGTAATTAGAAGCCATACTAGATTAATATTACAAACCAAACCTAATTACACTCATTTTTACCTCATTAAAAAGTAGCAAATCCAGCAATTTGCTGAAAAAAATATTACAAATTTAGTTGTCTTTGAGAATTGTGGCTCAATTACAAGTTAATGTTTTCAGTAGTTTATCACCATGAATACTGCATCTCAATGGAAAGACGATACATCTTTTTTTTTTTTTTTTAAGAATTGAAGTGATTTATGTGAAATGTTTAAGCTGCTACATGTTTAAGCTAAATGTTAAAGCTGCTACATGTTTAAGCTGCTAAACCTGCTTTTATCGTGTGTTTTCTGTTCTTATTGGAATATGAGCAAGTGAGCAAGAAATATGAAAAGTGGAAAGGAGGGATTGTTCATTATATATGCTCAGAGTAAGTTCAGCTACTCGGGTTTCACAACATGTATATAATGCTGTCAGGGATAATAAACGAAGGCATCCTGACATACATGTGAAGGTCAGTTATTTGAGTCCTGCGTGGATTTATGCACATAAATACATAAGGAAGACCCGAGGGGGTTTGAGATGCAACCGAATGGAATCCAGAATAAACACTTAAGCTCATTGAACACATTTAAAAGGGTAGATAATACCTGTAACTACATTTTAAAAGTATACTGGCAGTCAAGGCACTTTAAACCCTTTATTTTAAGGTGTCCGTGTTACACAGGTTCCATATATTTACTACAGTAATTACAAATAATTATGCAAAATTGCATGCAACACTAAACTTAAGCCACATTCTTACCCTTACCATATGGTAAGTAAAAGTAGTTAATTAGTTCTACTCAAAAGTTAAATAGATAGCTACATTGTAACAAGGACACCTTAAAAATTATTTAATTAAACAAAGTATTTGTTTAAATATTATTGCAAATGTTATTTTATAACATTAAATAATATGCAATTAATAATTATTAATATTATTAATTACAAATTGATAAAAATTTTGAAGAACTGTTTTCGATTTTAATACATTTTAAAATATGTTTATCAATAAAGGATGAAAGGAAGAATAAACTTTTGTACTTTATATTCTTTAAAAAATGTATCACAGTTTCGGCAGCATGGTGGCGGAGTGGATAGCACATTCGCCTCACAGCAAGAAGGTCGCTGGTTCGAGCACCGGCTGGGTCAGTTGGCATTTCTGTGTGGAGTTTGCATGTTCTCCCTGTGTTTGCTTGGGTTTCCTCCGGGTGCTCCAGTTTCCCCCACAATTCCAAAGACATGTGGTACAGGTGAATTGGGTAAGCTAAATTGTCCGTAGTGTATGAGTGTGTGTGTGTGCGTGTGAATGAGTGAGTGTGTATGGATGTTTCCCAGAGATTGGTTGCGGCTGGAAGGGCATCCACTGCGTAATACATATGCTGGATAAGTTGGCGATTCATTCCGCTGTGGCGACCCCAGATTAATAAAGGGACTAAGCCGAAATGAAAATGAATGAATGAATCAGTTTCCACAAACATAAAAAAGTGCAAATAATCGCATCTAAAATAAAGTTTGTTTTGACACAATATATGTGTTTATCATATAAATGTATTACATATATGTGATAAAAAACTATATAAAACAATTTTGTTCCATATATATTTATATTCATATAGAATTTGTATCATATATATATATATACACATGTATATAAGGACTGCACGATATTGGAAAAATCTGACATTGCAATATTTTATTTTTCTGCAAGATATATATTGCGATATAATGCATCTATACAATTTCACCAAGTTATTGAATAGCACTACTTGGAAAGAATTTATAGTCACACTTTATTTTAAGGCTCACTTCCTGCTTTTGGCCGACCATTAACTAAAACTTTTGCTTTAATTAACTCCTAATTTGTTCCTTATTAATAGATATTAAGGTAGCTTAGGTATTAGTAATTGTTAGGTTTTGTAAATGTTACAATTACGCTGCAAAGTTTTTGATGTATAAATAATTCAATACAATTATTATTTATTAAACTTCCAATTGGTAAAATGTCTTGTGCCTGAAAACTTCAATCTCTCTCAGGCCTTAAAAAACATGCAAATGATATAATTTCATATCATTATGGTTAAACTGCAATAATTACACAAATCTCATGTTCTGAACTGTGACTCTTGCTCAAATATAATCCCAACTCAACATTGCATATCTATGCAATGCGACTATTGCAGATGCACACATTGCAATATCGATACTGAAACGATATATTGTCCAGCCCTAATATATATATATACAAACCTAATAGATCACTCAGATCTTTAGGATCATATAAACTAGAAATTCCAAGAGTTCAGTCAAAGCAGAGTGAATTTGTTTTCAGCTACTGCGCCCTCCGCTGCTGGAATTAGCTTCCAGAAATGATCAGATGTGCTCCAACATTAGGTACATTCAAATCCAGACTTAAAACACATCTGTTTAGCTGATTTTTTTTTTTTTTTGTAAATATCTAAATATAAAAAACATTTTCTCAAATATTTGCATTTATGTTGCCATGTTGCATGTGTGTATTTATATATATTTTTATATTTAAGGAATGTAATATATTACATACATACATAATAAATACACAAACAAAACAAACTTTTACTTTGGATGTGATTAATCACAATTAATCTTGTCCAGGACTAATATAAAATATGATTTTATGACTTTAAACACATGGACTATGTGAAGTATCACTGTAAGAAACGTGGCAATAAATCCACATTTGCTAAATTAAACCATTTTTTTATTAAAAATAATTAAATAAATAATGAATTACTTGCATAATACAGTATCCTTGTATAACAAACTCTATAACAAAACTAAACCATGATAATTGCACAGAAATAGTTTTATAAATCATTCACTCTAGAATGCTTGATGAATCTGCTCCATAACAACAATGTCTCCATTAACTCGCATCGCTCTCAAATCACATAATTTCCTACAAAGTCAGACGTTTGTTAGCATTGGGGACGGCGAGATGAGCAGAGGGGTTGAGAGAAATGTGGATGCACATCTTAAAAAGCTCCCCCCCCCCCCCAGAGCGGCCGGCAGAAATAACAACAGAGTCATCTAAAATCAATCAGCAGGGCCGGCTAACGGACTGCTCCGGCTACTCCGCGCTGCGCAGATCGATACGCACGCTGGCCATTGTGAGAGCTAAATTGCCACTACCATCAGCAATTTAGAGAACTGAAACTAAAAGGCAAGAAGCGAAACGGCGGCTTACGGAGAAAAAAAGAGTGGACATAACGTATCCGAACACAGTGTTAAACAAGTCATACATGCGGTTTTAGTCGTGAAATATAAACACGCGGCGGTTTGGGATTTGGTCTGAAAAGCGATCAACGATTCCTCTAAAAGAGATTGTATTGCAAAGGATGAAAGAGGGATGATGAGAGAGAGAAGAGAGAAAGCAAATGCGTGCACAGGAAAAAAAAAAAAAAAAAAAGCAAAGAGGCTACAGAAATTCAATAGTTTAACCTCTGTTTGAGGCGCAGTGGTGGCCAGTGAAGGACAGAGGGGGAAAATCAATATGAGCTGATTTGCAGAAGGTGGAAGAGTGGGAGGAGGAGAGAAAAAGGAGAGCGACAGAGATGGGGAAAAAGACGGACAGAACAGATCAAATAAAAAAGAGAAATATCATGCGAGAAAGGAAGAAAAAAGTCAAGCGTAAATGGGACAAAATGTTCATTTATGTAGGTTTTACACGCTGCTATCTGTACGGTAGGTCTTCTACTCTAAAAAACGTCAAACTACAGTGTCTTTCATGTAAAGTAAACGTTTTTATTGGATTAAGTGAAAACATAGGGTTTTTAAATCTTAACCTCTTTTATTCGGTTTGCCTTAACATACAATTAAAATTAAAACTAACCATAAGATTTGTTAGCTCACATTGCTAGTTTTGTGGTGAACAATTCAACTGTGCATGTCATTAAGAAAAAACAATTGTTTGCCCTTGTAATCTTTAATAAAAATCTGCACTTCCTGTTTTTTTTTTGTTGTTTTTTTAAGTTAAATTGTCAGATTACGTATGTCTTACGTATGTCCAAGTCAAACTGTCAGTTTTGACAACAAACAGAAATGGTGAGGAGAAGATATCTGTTAGGTTGTAATAACTTTTCTAAAACCCATTTCCTAATAATTCTAATAAACTTTACTACATCCAATCAGCTCGCAGTAGAAAAAACAAGCCACGCCCACTGTTAATATTCCATTTCTCTAGGAACTGCATCCCAATATGAAAAAAAAAACGGTTGCAGCTTCCAGTTCATGTGCACTTTAAAGCAAAAAACAAACTCCCTAGGAAAAATAAGCTTGAAATCAAATTTTACAATGTTTATTTTGCTAGTTCACATTATTGCTCTAAAGGTGAATAATAAATCCGTGAAAGTTAGACCACTAAAAAAATGTGTTTGGTAATCTTCAATCAAACTCTGAGCATTTACTTCCGCGTTTGGAGTGGCGGTCCTGTTGACGTCAACTTAAGGGCTTCTAAAGCATATTAATACCCTCTATTACTGTTAGTCCGAGCCATATAGAGAAAAAGAGAGTTGCAACAACGGAAGTCCAAAATGTTAGATTGTCACGTGATTCATGTAGAAACAAATAGTTCCAGTGAGTGCTTTGTGGTTAATTCAAATAATGTTAGATAACATTAAAACATACACGATTTTATTTTTAGAAACTTCGTACCTTTCAAAAGTGCAAAACCAGCCGTTTTCAGCAGTAACTGGATGTAAGTTCAAACGTCTGGGAACTAGTAAGAGGCACCATTGCTGTTAAAAAATGTTCCATTGTAGTCAATGGAGTTGTCGCAACTCTCTCTGCTCTGCTGTTAGTTTGTGCTTTAAGGAATGATGTGCAAACAAAAGCCCCACCACTATGCAATGTTACGTTTCAGTTGGATGTACATTAACATACTGAAATAAGTCTCATCAACTTTGCATTACTTTTTCTCAAAGTAGTTTTTTTCCTTAAATCAGCATTTTTCATGTCACATGACACCATGAAAAAACAGAAGTACCGTTTATATCCTTTCAGTTTGCATGTATTTCTAATGTGAGTTTGATCACAATCTTGCATCACATTTATAGCCATACTGAAAAGGCCCAGGCCCAGTTTACCTCGTTATTAAAAATAAAATGAATAGCAATAGCATTGCATGACGTTAATATTTATTTATTACTAGTTTAGTACAAAATACAACTTTAATTTTGATTTTAACTTGAACCAAAGTAATTCAATTAATTCATGGTCAATAAAAACAACATTTTACCATTTAGTCATTTAGCAATTGAGGAGGCATTCAGTGATTCACCAAAAAGAGGCAATACACACACGAAATGCTGATTATACAAAGGAACTGTTAGTGCTCAGAGAATTAAGTGCTAGGAATGGGAGAGTTGTTGTTTTTGTGTTTTTTGTTTTTAGAGAGAAAGAGAAAACATTGTTTTGTCAAGCCCATTCACCTGTGTAAAGCTCACTTCATAAACACACCTTTGAATGTTTTTTTGTCCTTGGGCAGAATAAGTATTTATTCTTATAAATTGATTATTATTAAATGACATTTTTCTTCAGTTTCAACCAAGTCAAAACAAAAATTTGAGGGAAATTGATCCATTTAGCTGCAACAAATTATTTTTTCAGGTTGGTCCAAAGCAAAGTCATACGTTGATTTAAAGTTACAAAATATATAGCTTTTCCATTAGAAAAATCTACGTTGGACTAAAGTAAAAGAAAATGTCTCTTTATAGTAAACAATATTTTTACTTTGTGTGAAAGTCACTTTTTTCATGACCACAGTAAATATTTAGATTTAGATTCAATTATATTTGAAAGTTTGAACTAAAGTTTTGGCTTTAACAAATTACAGTAATTTTTTTAAGTTGTTTCTAAATATACATTTTATTCAATGTAGGTGGGTGAGCGAGATGGGGGTCTTACCTGTTGGTGACAGCAGACCCGGAGAGAGCAGCCCATGAACGCTGTGAGGAAGCAGACGAGAGCTGTCCTGCATCGCCACACCGAGAGAACGCTTAGGAGGACGACCAGGCCGAGAACTAGAGAGAAAAAGACAATACCCAACAGTGTTTTTATGATATTTCCAAAATATTATTCATAAGTGCTTAATGAAGAACATTTTTTTAACACAGCATTATAATTTCAGGATTATATATATATATATATATATATATATTCTCCAGATGAAAAAATATAATATTATAATAGGAAATACTGTGAAAAATGTCTGCTCTGTTAAACATCACTTGGGAAATATTTGAATAACTGTATTAAAAGCTAAATGCCAATTAAATAACAAACATAATAACATTTTTTAAATCCTTATAATAAATGCATATAATAAATATTATAAATGTGATTTTATGGAAAAATTTGCTTTCTTTAAACAGACCACTTGAAATGAAAGTTGGATTAGCAGGTTATTACATTTCCCACACAATCATACACCCTCAGTCATGATAGATACGCGACGATGCGCAGCCTAAGAATCACATTCCACTAACATACGACACGCTAGACAAATTATTCAACACAAAACACAAACACACACTTATCTCTCACACTTCATTGTGAGACGGGACATCAAATAGACAGGTACATGACAGTTCGAACCCTACGCAAGGGTGCTGGCAGAGCAAAAATAAGCCAGAAAAGCAGAATGCAAATTCCGCTGCTGCATATCATTGGATCATGTCCAAGTACATCAAGCAGCAAGTGTTTTTCCCGCCGTTCTATTAATACTGCAGTGCTAACAAACGCAAACCAGAGAAGAATCACCACTAAACTGATCGTAGTAAAGCCAAGACGAGCAACTTGTTTGTAATAGCGTCACATTTCAGCTTTAGTTGACAAGTTTGACAAATCCATTCATGACAGCATACAACATGTGCACATATAGACCTCAAATATATAGTCAAAGTAGACAGAACACTTCAGAACACAAAACTGGTCAGCGCTACTAGCCTCACAGTTAGACCGCTAACAAATAGCTCATACAGCACCTGGGTTTGTGTCCCAACTACAGGTTCTTTGCTGATCATGTTTCCCTCTCTCTGCCCCCCATCATTTCCTGTCTACATTCTCTACTGTCCTGTCAATGTGTAAAAGCCCCTAGAGTTAAATAGAGTTAAAACAGAAATAATGAGACAAAAAGAAAACACGAAACTCATTTTGGCACAAAGCTTACCTTTTTTCCAATCTGAATCTGAATGCAAGCAAACTGTTTATTTATTTATTTATTGATTTATTGATTAGTTACTTAAAAAAGTGAGTAATGTTTAAGTTTACTTAATTTTTTAAGCACATAATTCATTTACTTAATAATTTTGAGATAATGGGTTTACTCTATTTTTTAAGAAAAGCCAACTAATCTCTTTAAAAGCAAAGGGTTTACTCACTTTTTAAAAGCAAATTCAAGCAATTGCTTTAAAAGAAATGTATTTACTCACTTTTTAAGTAAAGTCAACTAATCAATGTCATACTGTTTTATACTAATCATCTTGCACTTGTTAATAACACTGAATCTTAATAACACTGAAAATGTACCTTCAAATGAACAACACTATACTGAAGTATGATATATGAAAAAGATTTTGCTTGAGTAATTAAAATATTAATTACTGTTGTTAAGAACTATCATCATCAATCATTTTCCTTCGGCTTAGTCTCTGATTTATCAGAGGTTGCCACAGCAGAATGAACCGCCAACTATTCCAGCACATGTTTTACACAGCAGATGCCCTTCCAGCCACAACCCAGTACTAGGAAACATCCATACACTCTCGTATTCACACACACACTAAGGCCAATTTAGTTCATCCAATTCACTGTGAGACAACAGTGCTAACAACTGAGCCTTATTAAGAACTACTATCTATTAATTAATTATTACTTATTTATCTGCATTTAATATTCATATTTTCCACATGATATCATAATACTACTTTAGCTTTACAGCAATAAAATCCTAAATGCTAAATAATTTGCAAACATGTTATATTACACTTACTCATTTACTATATATATACTACTATACTATACTGTATGTACATGACTTTATGTTTTAGAAAGAGGGTCCCTTACTCACTGTAAAAAATGCTGGGTTCCACACAATCGATTTGTGCTGGGACAACATGATGGAATTAAGTTAACTTGTTAGGTTTTGCAAATTGAAGTGGATTAAATATAAAACGATTACGTTTTCCCCCAAATAAATCTCAAGAATTGTGTTGTTTCAGCACATTTTAAATAAGTAGTTTGAACAAACAGCAAACGTTATTTTTTTGAGTGTGAGAAGATTAAAGTATTCAGGGTTACATGACATATGGTTTTTCAATCACTCAGAGATTCGTCTTCAATCTACAAGAACCTAGTAGAGTGTTTCATATTTCAGAATTGAGCCAATAGTCAAATCAAATACAGCCAATAAACAACATACTTACTATAACTCTAATGAATCAATGCTAAACTAAACAATGCTAAACATCTATGCACCATCGCATGGGCCTTCCTCACTTTTCTACCCCAAGATATCCCAGTTTGACTCGCAGATCTGTTGACAAGCCTGTCATGGTCCGTGGCAAATGGGAATCACTTTGGACCGTCATATTACTAATCCAATTAAAAACTATGAACAGTGGAGCGTGGTGGAAAAGAGAGGCAATCAACATGAATCATTTTAGCTGTTGTAGTGCCTGTAAGTGGAAAACAGTCGATGGAGTTAACTGTACTGTAAAGAAAAAAAGAAAAAAAACACCTCAGCACAGTTTGCCAGACCACAATTCCACTCTAGTTCGAATATAATTAATGAAGTCTTTGATTCTGAGAGAGTTCACCAAGCTACTTTTCAGTTTAGTTTTGTTTTATTTTTTTGCTATGACTTTTAATTAACTGATTAAATCAGAGAGGGATCAGGACATGATGAACGGCAGCCAATCACATATGAAAGCATATGAATACATAATGTTAACCAGATTAGTAGCCTAGATTAAAGCCACCAAAATCAAACAAGACATTTTTTTAATCTGTACTCAACTACTCTTCACCATATAGTTTCTGTTGGTTGAACCTGCTAGCTTTCTTCTGAAAATGTTGGAAAGCACTGCATTTGCATTGCAACACAAACATATTAAACAAGGCCTGTTGAAAAACGTTGGCTTTTACCCAGTAAAGTGTTGGCTTTTACCCAGTAGCTGAGTTTTTTCCTCACAAAGGGTAGTTTAATTTTGACCAGGTTTCACGTAAGTTATTAAATTCCAGCCCAGGCTCATTGGAAATATGTGCCTCTCCCTACATTTTTACGAAACAAAAATTACAAGGTACGTTTCATTGCACATGTCAGATCTAGAAATTCAGGTTGCTGTCTACACTTTTACAAATCTGAATTACGTTTCTTGGGGTACATTTTGTTGTACATTTAAGATACACATCCTACTTGTACACATCTATGAGAAGGTAGGGGTTTGTCATACAGATCACCTCGTAAACCACTGATTCAAACCTTTCACTAAACCCAACCAAAAGTGTTTTCAAAAGCAAACGTGAGAGAAAAGTGCACTGCGACCACATAGTTTTACCTTGATTTTGCATTGCTTTAATCTCTTTTGTGGAAACAAACACCATACAAAATGAGCTACCAAGGAAACTAACCACACCAGAAAAGCTTACCATATGGAGATAAACAGGTGAAGCAAATGTTTTCAATAATAAATCATAGACACCATTAAGTTGTTCAGTGGTATTGATTTGGTTTTGTGCAAAGAACTGCAAGAAAATTATTTTTTATTTATCAATGTTATGTCCCTGTAAATATAATTAGTGTGAAAACGAACAAAAGTTGTAGGCGTCACCTAAAACTGCAGTCAAACGTATGTTTAACTACGTTTTTGCAGTTTCACAAAAAGGTAGACTGAAGCTTCTTTCCAATGAGCCTGTTTTGTTCAATTACATGCTTTGATTAAATCAGATATTGCCTTTCAACTTCCTTCTAAATATTTTGCTGTATAAGCAGTATTTATTCCTGCCGTGTAGAGGCCAATAAATTCATTTTATTTTTGATAACGATATCTCTTAACCTTCAACAGGGAAGTAATTTACGCTGGCTCTCTAGCCTAGTGATAAATAAATCAAACTGACTCTCTTAGTGTTTCGTGTGATTGGCTGTTTGCTGTACATTTTCAGGTCCATGCACTCCAGAGGATAATCACAAACTCTGCATTAAAACTTAGGTTAGCAGAGAATGTTTACTGTACTGTATATCAAGTGAACCTTATATAAACCAGGTCGTTTTTTTGGTTTTGTCAACTCTAAACAGATTCTGCAATTTATAGTTTGTTCAACTTGCTTCATGCAACAGGCCACAGATGTCATACAGTTTTAATAAAGCAGCATGCAAAGTCATTCTAACATCTATGCATCATGTTAAGCTGTGTTTGAGCAACTGCTCTAAATAAATATAATTGTGATTTGGTTTACTAATGCTTGACAAAATGACAAACAAAACTGCAAAACAAAAGTTGCATGTCTACAGTACTCAACAACATTTGAAGTGGATCAAAACCTTTTGAAAGTTGTCTTAAAACTATTGAACAACTTCGAAAACTTGTTTGATCCACTTCAAATGTAGA
>CAIGQW010055820.1:3099878-3113284 GCA_903798125.1 Danio choprae | reverse complement strand
GGGTCAGTTGGCGTTTCTGTGTGGAGTTTGCATGTTCTCCCTATGTTGGCGTGGGTTTCCTCCGGGTGCTCCGGTTTCCCCCACAAGTCCAAAGACTGCGGTATAGGTTAATTGGGTAGACTAAATTGTCCGTAGTGTATGTGTGTTTGGATGTTTCCCAGAGATGGGTTGCAGCTGGAAGGGCATCCGCTGCGTAAAACATATGCTGGATAAGTTGGCGGTTCATTCCGCTGTGGCGACCCCAGATTAATAAAAGGACTAAGCCGAAATGAAAATGAATGAATATATATATATTATATAGTAACTGAAATGTGCATGTACAGAGACATACGAATGCTGCAATTAGTTTGTTTTCCCTCTTCTCTGGATAGTTAAACTCTGTGCAGTTTCTGTTTTGTATTTTTTATCCATAGACATGCAGATAAAGCAATGCAGCACATGCAAACCCAGTTAAAGCTTTATGATGTTCATTGCGTTGCTGCTAAATAACTAAATAACCTTCCGATGTGTTCTGAGCAGTAGATTAAAATAGTGACCATTAAAGGAATAGTCTGGCAAATGTTTTTATTTACTCACTCTCAAGTGGTTCCAAACCTTTATGAGTTTATTTCATCTGCTGAACAAAAGAAAACTAAAAACCTGTAACTGTTGACTTCCATTGTAGGAAAAACAAATAGTAAGGAAGTCAATGGTTTTCAACTTTCCTCAAAATATCAAAAACACAGAAGTTCCACAGCATCAAGAACCTCAAACATATTTGGAACAAGTGAAGGGTGAGTAAATGATGACAACATTTTCATTTCTGGGTCAACTATCCTTTTAACTGACCAATGTATCTAACTTCATCAAGTGTAAAATGCAAATAACAACTGAAAATACAACCACACTTCCTAGGCAATAATACTGAAAATTACTTATAAATGATAAAGTAGTTTGCTTGTGTAAACTTCTTACCGCAATTAAGTCCTAGAAATAATCGCATTATTAGTGTATATATAGAAAATCTTGAGTTCCTACTTTAAAAGTATGGTTTACAAGAAAGCAAAATGGCATGAACAACACTCATAGCCAAAGTGCCCTGGACTTTATCTCCATTAACTGGTCGTAATGCAGGTCTATTGAAGGCGGCTCATCAGTATATCGAGTCGGCTCTCTGTGAACTGCTTTAGTCAATCGGACTGTAATGGAGCCTTTTACACCCTGAGAATTCCCTGGAATGGGAATATTTTTCATCTCCCTTCCCCACTCGCAGGCATGAAGCCCATGTGCGTTCCCTACAGCCACGACAGACAGTGAAGAGCAGTGAGTATACAATCACACACATACGCGCTCTCTTCCTCTCGTTCCCGTATCCCATCGGGCCGCATGAACAGATGGCAGCGAAAAGTCATTCACACGTTACCGCACGTTCCACACGCCGGAGAAGAAAACCCTGTCAGTGTGTTCATCGTAACCAATCACTCTGCTCAAATCCCCGGCGACAGCATTGCGCTCTGCTGGGGACCAAGGAAAACTGGGTTACTAAGCACTTTTTATTCTCTCCCGGCTCCGTAAATGTGCCCTTGTCATCTTTTAAATGGCCTTATTCAATATTCATGAACAGGCGACACCTGCTCGTCTTGCTGAAAACTGTGTGACTCATAAAAAATGTGGGTGGGGCCACGCTGAAATTAAGCCGAGGTGAATCCAGCCACACGTTTCTTAAAGATCTTGCATCCTTGTATTCTCATGTAACGTCGTCATCAACAGTCAAATTTCAGTTCCAAAACTCAAGACCACAAGAACGGAGGACGCGTGAAATTTCCCATATGTGTTTTTGATATCAAGGATGCATCGATGCAGACTTGAACGTAAAACTCGCTTGAGAAGTTCCAGAAGTCATTGCGGCTGAATAAAGGTGGTGGGAAGCGCAGCATTTTATACCCGTTTATTATTAAAGTGCAGAGATATAACTTATTTATCTCAGGAGTTTCCCTAAATGAGTAAACACTAACATGAAAATCTTAATAAAGGCATAAAAGGGTGTTTTTTGATGAAATTCGTATTAGAATCTGTTTTATTTGTATTGTGCAAAGTATATTTGAAAGTTCTTTTTGCATCTTAAAGGTAAAAACAATAAATTGTTGTATGAATGCTGTAATGTTTAAATAATTTTCCAGTTTAAATGCGTGAAGGTCATGTGACCATCCGGAAGAACGCAGCATCTAATTTCTCACAGGACGTGTTCTGTGTTCTCGCGGTCTCCCGAGTTCGTTCTTCTGAGGTGACCTGGCAAGAACGATCTTTGGAAGAACACAAGTCCATTCTCTGCGTTCTTGGAGTTGAGAAACAACCATCAACACAATTGTCAAATCAACAGAATCAACACAATTTTGGATTTTTATTTGGGACAACTTAAATTTGTAAAAACAATTAAGTTAACTTAATCGATTTGTGTTGGGACAACACAACTGTGTGAAACCCAGCATTTTTACAATGAATGTCTGTTCGTTCAAACTACTTATTTAAAACAAGCTGAGACAACACAATTCTTGAGGGTTTTTTTTTTTGGGGGGGGGGGGGACTTAATTGTTTTATGTTCAAAACACTGATGGATGTCCAGCGTTCTCCAGCCTCCAGTGCCTAGACAGCAGCTCTGCACAAGAAATTTGGCCATTGGAGAAATGGTCATGCCCAACTGAGCCTGATTTCTCTCAAGGTTTTTTTTCCATTCACTTTCATCAATTGGTGAAGTTTGTTCCTCGCCACTGTCGCCATGGGCTTGCTTGGTTTGGGACTTGTGGAGCTGCGCAAAGATGGATTTGCTCTTCAGTGTTTGGACTTTCAGTAGTGAAAATTAAACCACACTGAACTGAACTAAACTGAAATTTAACTGTGAAAACTGGACTGACACAGTTTCAATTTACTAGAATTTCTGTTAAGCTACTTTGACACAATCTACATTGTAATATCACTATAGAAATAAAGATGAATTGAATTAAATGAATTCAATTAGTAAAACCTAATAACTTAACTTAATTCCTTTATGTTGTCCCAACACAACAAAATTTTTTTTACAGTGCTTTCAGCTGAGTGGGTGTGGTTTGAGTGCCTTAAGAGTACAAACTTTAAAACTTTTTTTTAATAAGAACTGCTCATAATATACAACACAAAGGCCGCGGGTTGGACCGTGGCCGGAGGGGGGCATGGAAGGACAAAAACAAAAAAAAAAACAAAATCAGATTTCCAAAATTATAATGGAAAACGGTTTTAACAACAACAAAGACGGCAGCTGAGGCAAGAGAAAAATGTACGAGTCAGGGTGCCTTTGAAGATATTTAATTAAAATCTAATCCTGCATTCTTAAAGGCTCACATAAATTAAGCTGTCAGTCAGGAGATTTATGCATTCACATTTGCATATTGCATACAATTCATCAATTACTCATGTTTGAAAGGCTTGAGTATCCCAGGGAGAGGAGCTACCAGTGTGCCAGCTCAGAGAGACAGACAGCGAGAGAGAGACAGCATGAGCGAGAGAGAGAGAGAGACAGACAGAGAGGATGATGGGGCTCCTGGTACCCGCTGATGCCCAAGAGGAGTCAGTCTCCATATGTCCATGCATTCAACCAATACTACTCAAATCCTTTCTCTTGCAAACGTACACACACTGTGCGTGAATGCTGTCTGGTCTCAAACTCCAGCTCACAATTAGACAACGGCAGCTGATCTCATTTTGCACTTTGCTCTCAGTGTTGTACAACTAAACAAATTAGTGTAAACTAGAGCGGACCAGAAGTAAATGTGGCAGACAGAAGCGATATTTACTGCAGCGTTAATACATTAACATTTCATCCATTTTAAATATGTAAGCTACATAAAGAAAATGACATCCAGTCAGAATTATTAGCCCTCCTGAATTATTAGCTTAACAATTCATTTCTGTTAGGCAAGAATTTCTGTTAGAATTTCTGTTAGGCAAGTCATTCTATAACAGTGGTTTGTTTTGTAGACAATTGAAAAAAAAAAATTGTTTAACTGGGCTAATAATATTGACCTTAAAATGTTTTTTTTATATGACTTTAATTTATTCTACCCGAAATAAAACAAATACTTTCTCCAGAAGACAATATTTTATAGGAAATACTGTAAAAAATCCCTTGCTCTGTTAAACATCACTTGGGAAATAATTGAAAAAGAACACAGAAAATTCACAGGAGGGCATCATTTTGAGTGTATAGGAGATAAACTGACACTTTAAATACTGCACACGTATTTTAATCTCGTAAGTCTCACCAAATCACTTTAATTTAATAAAAAATGATGTAAAAATGGTCATATTCTGAAGTTTAATATACTGATTTTGAAACATTTTATTAGAGTAACACTTTAAAATAAATAAATACATTTTTTACTTTATTTTTAAACATTAAAACAATTAACACCTAAATAACTAGACATCCGACAACAGCAGTAGTTCAAATAATAAAATAAATAACAATATTAATATATGAAATAATTAAAAATAAATATAGACATAAACATTTTCAAAAAATACAGCTGGGATTAAGTGAAGCTTCCTTCCTGATCTGTTCATTTTAATGTGTCTGAATACAAAGTAACAGTTGCCCACCTTTGTATAAAAATGCCCAGTTCATCCAATTAAGTGTTTTTCTTGCGTTAATGAAAGTATATGTCGTATATATCTCTGCTTTTTGTTATTATATACATCCTGGTGTATCCCCTCCAGCATGAAAAACAAGGGAGATATATATGTAGAATTTTCTAAAATAAGATTCCATTAGTTAATGTATTTACTGATATGAATAAATAATGAACAATACATTTATTACAGTATTTATTCATTGTTGCTAATAAAAAATAAATGTCATGGTTAGTCTCATGGTTAACTCAGTGCATTTTCTAGAAGTTAAAAAGCAAAACTTTTTAATAATGCAATTGTAAATGCTGAACTATGATTAATAAATGCTCTACAATTGTTGTTCATTGTTAGTTTGTGTTATTAAACACATTGACTAACATTAACTATTGGAACCTTACTTTAAAGTGTGACAATTATTAGTACTAAAAAGTTGTGGAAACTCTGAAACCACAGTTATATAGAATAATAAATATATGCATTTTTTATTATTCTAGATTCAATAAAATTAAAATAAATATAATCTATGGCAAAGACTTTTTGCTTTCCATATAACGTCCATTGGTGTCAACATATTTTTACAGACACAACTTTAGTCAGGTAAGAAATGATTTTCTGCCATAAAATTACACAGATGTTGTTGATAAAGCTTTCCCCTTTTAGTGTACTGCATTTCAGCACAGGCAAGGTCACACCTGACATTTTCAGGTATGTTTGTTCAGTCATCACTCTTTCTTATAAAGCCATCTAATATTTCTCAGATTAAAGGCCAATGCTTTTAATTTTAGACAGGCTTTGGCCGTGGTAGGGCTGTTATTTTCCCCCACAGGCTTGTCTCACACTGTGTTCCATTATCTTGATTGCGATTGTCAGAGGAAGACTATTGTTAACCATAACTAGCGGTTTCGCTGTAGGGTTGAAGCAAGCCAAGAGCAGGTCTGTCCAACCGAGGCGACGCCAAGAAATTAGGACAACCGTCTCCCACCACCTACTGACTGGCTAGTTGAATTTCAGAGAGAATGGAGTGTTTAATAATCTATGCCTAAAAAAAAACCATGATGGTGAAAAGAACTGGCAAAGCAAAACAAGATAAATAGACACCTGAGGCGTATTTCATGAAATGGGCTATGTGAAAGACATGAGGAAGTTTAGAGATAAGTAAATGGATAACCTACATTTTTGGTTACGATAATTAAGAGAGCTTAAAAGTAAATCTTCAAAAACAAAAAGGGAAAATTCACTTAAATAAACAAATAAACCTTAACTAAAAATAACATAGGACAGCTTCCATTCAATAATCAGCACCTTTGTGTATTGTTAATTCAAGTTTCCACGTTTTTCACAAGAATTGTTGTTCCAAGAATGCTTTACAAAATGTGCGTGTTATTACATTACAATCAAATTCAGAAAAAGTTAAAGGGATAGTTCACCCAAAAAGAAATTTACTCACTATTTACTCATTCTCAAGTGGTTCCAAACCTTTATGGCTTTCCTTTTTCTGTTGAACACAAGAGGAGATATTTTGAAAAATGTATATAAAAAAATACTATGGAAATCAATGGTTACTGGCAGTGTTAGGGTTAATGAATTACAAGTAATGCGAGTTACATAATATTACTTTTCAAAGAAACGAGTAAAGTAACGCATTACTTTTAAAAGTTAAGTAATAATATTTGAGTTACTTTTTTAAAAATGTAATGCAAGTTACTTTTTAGTTGAATTAAATAAAAAACTTGTAAAAAAATAAACTGCTGAATTAAAATGTCACGTTGAATGGACAGTGATTTTACTTTTTAATAAGACAAAAAGTACAAAAGTAGCAAATGCATCGCTTTAAAATTTCATTAATCTGTATATACGGCTTAGATAACATGATCCCACATTAATTTTATTTAAAGGTAAATTAAAGTTATACAGTGTGTTGTTAATTGCAGAGCTCCTCTATTTAAAAAAATAAGAAGAAACCCCCTAATGCAAAATGAACTCAAAAGTAACGCAATGCATTACTTACCATAAAAAGTAACGCAGTGATGTATATATATTGTGATATATTGGAATATTGTGATGCATTACTTTCTAAAGTAACTTTCACCAACACTGGTTACTGGTTTCCAAATCTTCTTCAAAATAACTTCTTTTATGTTCAACAGAGGGCCTCACAGTGGCGCAGTGGGTAGCACGTTCGCCTCACAGCAAGAAGGTCGCTGGTTCGAGCCTCGGCTGGGTCAGTTGGCGTTTCTGTGTGGAGTTTGCATGTTCTCCCTGTGTTGGCGTGGGTTTCCTCCGGGTGCTCCGGTTTCCCCCACAAGTCCAAAGACATGCGGTACAGGTGAATTGGGTAAGCTAAATTGTCCGTAGTGTATGTGTGTGAATGGGTGTGTATGGATGTTTCCCAGAGATGGGTTGCGGCTGGAAGGGCATCCGCTGCGTAAAACATATGCTGGATAAGTTGGCGGTTCATTCCGCTGTGGCGACCCCAGATTAATAAAGGGACTAAGCCGAAAGGAAAATGAATGAATGAATGAATGTTCAACAGAAGAAAGAAACGCGGACAGGTTTGTGACAAGTGAATGATGAGTAAATGATGACATCATTTTCAGTTTTGTGTGAACTATCCCTTTAAGGTGTGACAGTACACTTAATTTTTTTTATTCTGCTTGTTCAAACTAATTATTTAAAATGAGCTGAAACAACACATTGTTTTATGTTCAATTCACTTAAGTTAACATCGATTTGTGTTGGGACGACATTAATTAATTGTATGGAACCCTGCATTTTTTACAGTGTATAGCTGTCAAGCTTATACATAGTTAATCTGCAGTTATAAAATATGATGTACTTTTTCAAAAAGGTATTTGATATCTATTCTTAGTCTTGTGTTTTAATGTGTTTATGAAAAAGTGTCTGGTGCATATGGAGTGTTTACTGCAGGTGGTTTGTCAACCAATTGACCTGTAAGTAGCACACTCAGTACTTATGATAAAAACCAAATGTCATCTTTCAAATCGACTTCTCTCCATTTTATTGGGAAATTCAAACAAAAAAATTCTGTTTTGATGCTCTTTGATGAGACATGACAGATCGCTGTATAGGCACGTCAGTTGAAATGACAGCACAGATTAAGGGTGAATGCATTTCTTTCTTCATCTTTACTATCAGTTATTGTACAAAATAAACATGAATGAACACAATATTGCAATCGCTCAGTACTGTAAGTGTTAGTGATTTTTAAAATATTTCATGTTTAAGCTTAAAAGAATAGTTCTTCCAAAAAAGAAAATGTATTTACCATTTACTCACCCGCAAGTGATTCCAAACCTTTATGAGTTTCTTTCTTCTGTTGAACACAAAGTTATGCTGAAAGCTAGTAACAATGACTTCCATAGTAGGAAAAACAAATCCTATGAAAGCCAATGGTTACAGGTTTTCAGCTTTTTTCAAAATATCTTCCTTTGTGTTGAACAGAATTAAAAACCCCTAACAGGTTTGGAGCAAGCACTGTAAAAATGCTAGCTTCCACACAATTCCTTCAAGTTGTCTCAACACAAATCGATTAAGTTAACTTAATAGTTTTTACACATTTAAGTGGATTAAACATAAAACAATTAATTTAGCCCCCCAAAAAACTTCCAACACAAAGAATTGTGTTGTTTTTAACTCATTTTAAATAAGTAGTTTGAACTAGCAGCAAAAGTAATTTGAGTGAGTAAATGTTAAGTAAATGATGACAGAATCTTAATTTTTGGGAGAACTATCCCTTTAAATAAACTTGTCATGAAACCAAATCATGAAATTATTAATTTCAACAGCAAATTGGAGTGAAACATAATTCTGTAATAAAGATCAACTGTTTAGCTCAAGAAGAACAATGTTAGCTAACAACGTACATTTTTGTCAATATTTTATTAATGACAACCGCGACCAGTTTTGGTTGAGAAGGTTTTTGGTTTGCAAAAAAATTAACAAATAACCAAGGAAGGACAGAAACAGGCCAATATGCAAGCATTGCTACAGAGCAGTGCGAAGTAAATGCGCTTATACAACTAATTTAGCAAAGCACTTGAAAGACCAACATGCAGAGTTGTGTAAAAAATTTGGAGAGGTTGGCAACTGCTCCAATTTCAATATCAATAATGCATTAAATAAGAGTTGCAGATATGCATGTTGTCCTTTTTAAAAATCTCTTTTATTTTTTAAATAAGTTAATATAGCCTATAAAGCCTCCTCGCAGTATCGAAAATGATATCGATATGTTTAAAGTAACGTATCGAAGTATCATGACAACACTAGTAGGTTAATTCTGTTTTTTAATACTGTTGGCCTACAGAATCCCCCCTTTAGAATATAAGGAAAATTGAGGAAAATTAGAGACCTGTCTCCGTACCTAAATTGGATTATTAAATTCTGAATTGCTTTTTGTCGTGGGGGCTGCCATAACAGATGACCTCGGATCAGCTAATGACAGTAAACAAAGGTGTGTTTTTACAAAATGCCGACTCCTGGGACGCCACCAGAGAAAGGTCAAGCGCTCAGAGCGACACAGTCCCGTCTATGTGGCACAGTCTCGTTCGCACGCATACGCACGTATACACATGCTGTCCAGCCCTCACAATGTAGCTTTTGTTCGCCGTTATTAACTGAGAGAATTCCTCTGCTTCATGCTTTTATTAAAAAAAAAAAAAAAAACTGCTGTGCGCAAGCAACCGTATCAGGAAGGGTGAACGTGTCGACCCGTCCCAGAAAACTAGGGGAAAGAAGAGAAATCTTCACTGGTGGATTTCTTTAAGTGCTGCCTCCGTCTGACACCGTGTAGCTTTTAGCTTAAGTAACCGCCGATCATAATTTTTCCCTCCTTCTCTCAGCAGTGCCACTACAGAGCTACTGATGGTATTGAATAAATGTCAGATGTCTTCCCCCCTGCTGTCTGCTGCGAGAGCGAGAGGGAGAGGAGCGAGAGAGAGGTGTTGCCTTATTCATGGTGGGCGGGCGGCTCGGGGGGGTGGTGGGGGGTGGGAGAGTTTGTTTGTGAGCCATTATCTCCAGCCATCAATCAAAGCCGAGGAGCGCGTGACACAAGCGCATCATTTGATTGCACATGGGAGCCTGTGTGTGTATGAATATCCATAACAATATGGACGTCCAGCGAGATGATCTTTATTTCTAAATGACACACAAGGCCTTGACACATGCTGCTAAACAGCGCTTCGCCAAGCCTGTGCGGAATAGCTCTGCAGATGAACACAGAATTAACATGCGTGGCATTAAAAGTTATACATGTTCACAATGTCAAAAGGAGATTTGTTTTACCACAATGAGACACATAAATCAACGGTCAGTTAATCAATAATTTTTTTGAAATTGTCGTTTGAACATTAAACAGTTCAAACATTACGATATCTTAATGTTAAATTAAAGACAAAAATCCCTCCTGTGAAAATTTGAATTCTTTTTCAAATATATCCCAAGTTATGCTGAACAGAGCAAGGACTTTTTTCACAGTATTTGCTATTACTATTACTATTGCTTCTGAAGACAATATTATTTCATTTAGTTTGACTGGAATAAATAAATAAATAAATAAATAAATAAATAAATAAATAAATAAATAAATAAATAAATAAATATTGAGAATTTTTTATCATTTGGCTATAAAACAAAAACACTGTTGTCCAATGATTTGCCTAATTAACCTAACTTAACTAGCCTAACATAGTTAACCTGATTAACATAGTTAAGCCTTTAAATTGCACTTTAGGCTGAATACTAGTGACTTAGTTAGTAAACATTATACTTTTATCATAGCAAAAAGAAAATGGTATTAGAAGTCAGTTATTTAAGCTATTGTGTTTAAAACGTGGTGGTAAAAATCTGTTTAACAGCACTTAGGAAATACTTGTAAAAAAAAAAAAAAGAATAATACATTTCTCATCAACTGTATATTCTTCTCCTTTCATACTGTTAATAAATATAAAATAAATGAAACAGCAATTTTTTTATTATACATCTTCATTTACAGTATGCTGGAACTTATTTAATTATACGATTCTGAAAGATCACAGTACAGTGATCTAATATATTTAAATCTGTTAAAGTATGTGTGAAATGGGTCAGTGAAGTGGTCATCTACCCAATACTCAAAGGACTGGATATTTCTCCACAGAGAAACCCTCTTTTAACCTGTTCTTGACCCTTATCATTAGCCCACACACACACATTGGTTTTTGTGGTTTACAAGGACTCTCCATAGGCATACTATATTTTGAACTGTAAAAGAACATTTATTATATCGCCTAGATAGATATATATAGATTCTAGCAACAGGCAATTTGTCTGTCTGCACCAAACGCGATATGACATGACTGAAACGTTTAAATACCAGCCACTGCACTCCCAACAAAATGGTTTAGTCTAACTAATACATAATAAACCTCTTTAACATTATCAATAGGGTACTGAGTGACTGATATTTTTGGTTTGCACTGCTAGTCATTTTTTTTTCAAGATCTAAGGTGAACTATCTGTAGTATAAAATAAAAAGGCACTTAAAGTCACATTGGTAGCATTTAACACTGAATAAAGCCCATAATCAGCACCTGAGGTGATTTTTGTCATAAAAATATATGTTGTTGTTCTGCTACGATGTCACGGATGTTTAGGACAAAAACTCCTTTTAACATGGAAAAGATACCTTTTATTACTTGTCACAGCATCACGTGTATTAGAACACGGTGTTATCCTACCCCTACCTATAAACCCAGCCCTTATAGGAAACATATGGCAAATTTTGAATATCAAAAGATCCCTTTAATTATAATTAAAATTATAACAATTTTGAATGATATGCTCATATTGTATAAACCACATAAACCACCTCAATATTGTAATACTTTCATGTCACTGTACAAATTTCAGTTCTTTTAAACCACGAAAATCAGTACAAACACACACCCCATACAGGTGCATTATAACCACATACACATTGTATTCTCCACCAGAACGTCTGATCTGGCTGCATTCATGTTTTAATCCTTCCTCTTTAGTCATGCCCACTTCCTTTTTTCTTCCAGCCCTGAATCTCTGCGAATCAGTATTGACTCTTCACTGAACATATGATGAGACGGTGATTTACCACACGGGGGAATGGACAGACAGAGAGAGAGAGAAAGAGAGCGAAAGAGAGAGAGGGATGGGAAAGAGGAGGGAGAGGCTGTCGTCACTTGACAGCTCACTGAGATACGACTCAATGTGCAGCTCTTAAAAATAGCAGCTCTGTGATAAACAGCGCGCTCTTCCCTGTAACCTGCGCATCTGAGCTGGCGGACACAATGTGCCCGAGTGCGCTTAAGTTAAGACGTGATAGATTCAAAGCATCCCAGCAATGAGACCCCGCTCTGACAGCCTGTTAACAGTGAGAGGATGCACATGTCGGGGGGCCCTCCGGTGTGTGAGAGAAAACAGACAGAGAGATTCCTTATCTTTTCAAACACACAGATATATACACACCCGTGCTCTATTTTACCCCGTGCTACTTTAATACACTCGCATCGGTTTGAGCTCTTTTTCCATTCCACCTGTTTTGTCAGTCTCACTTCATCCATTTCTGTAAGCATTGCATTTTATTCTGTCAAAGCAAGACTGTAATGTTTAAAGTGAACATGAAGTCAAAACCACTGTGTTTGTGATACACTATATCAGTGCGCATTTTTCTGAAGAAAAAAAGGAAGAGAATGGTTCGCTCTCTCTCTCTGATGCTTTGTTTTTGCTGATGTCATCAAGATTGTTTTTCAGGGCACAATCAATTTATTTGGTGGTCGTATTAATCAATTTAATAATTAATAATAAATAAAGCATGTGTGTGTGTTGGTAATATTAGTCAAAAAGAATTCACAAATGCATAATGTTATAATATAAATAAACTATATATCACATGGCCGCTTTTGATTATTTTGAACATATTATATGATTTCAAGGCTCAAACAATGTAGGACAAATATAATTGTTTTGAATGTAGATTTTCTTTTCTTTAAAGTTTATTTTAAGCGTCAGAATGCGAGTGGATTATGAGCAGTCTTATTCTGGACAACAGATAAGTACGTTTACCCTTTTACACCATTTTTTTAATTATAGCATATAAAAATAAGCATCAAGTAGAATAGAATATAAACAGCTATTTTTATTAGAAAAAATAAATAACATTTTATTTAGTAATTTAGTCAATTGTTTATTTAATTTAGTTTAAGATCTTTTTATTACTTAATTCCACTTTTCTTTATTTGCACAATACAGTTATTAGACAACTAAATGTCTGGGGTTAATGTCAATGTTTGGTAACATTTTACAATACAGTTCTGTTAGTTAAATTTAGTTAATGTATTTATTCTTTTTTTAACATTAGGTAATTAAATAAAGTTCTTGTTAAATCACAGTGCGTTAACTTATGTTAATAAGCACAATTTGCAATACACAAGTTAACAATCAATTGCAATAATGCATTACTAAAATTATTAACTAAAACTGTTTTACAAGTATTGCTCATCCGTGCATCATAAACATATACTACCCCCCTGTATATTATTGAGACACTGTCATATACTGTTTTGCATTATACTGTACTTTTTGCACTATATACTGTTTTTCATCTGCACAACTCTGGTTAGCACTCCTTGCCATGTGCCCTTAAGTGTAATTTTATTGTTTACAATTTAAATTTTTACTTATTATATTATATTATATTATATTATATTATATTATATTATATTATATTATAT
>CAIGQW010055820.1:3084907-3099868 GCA_903798125.1 Danio choprae | reverse complement strand
ATTATATTATATTATATTATATTATATTATATTATATTATATTATATGTTTAATTGTATTTATTGTCATTTCTTTTTAAAATTCTACTTTTTTTATTAAAATTATTATTATTACTGTTGGGCCTCACGGTGGCACAGTGGGTAGCACGATCGCATCACAGCAAGAAGGTCGCGGGTTCGAGCCTCGGTCAGTTGCCATTTCTGTGTGGAGTTTGCATGTTCTCCCCGTGTTGGCATGGGTTTCCTCCGGGTGCTCCGGTTACCCCCACAAGTCCAAAGACATGCGCTATAGGTGAATTGGGTAAGCTAAATTGTCAGTAGTGTATGTCTGTGAATGAGTGTGTGTGTGTGGATGTTTCCCAGTGATGGGTTGCAGCTAGAAGGGCATCCGCTGCATTAAACATATGCTGGATAAGTTGGCGGTTCATTCCGCTGTGGTGACCCCAGATTAATAAAGGGACTAAGCCGAAATGAAAATGAATGAATGAATGAATGAATTATTACTGTTATGCACCAAGGGTCTGAGAGTAAAGCAATTTCGATTGTCTGTATGTCCTGTACATGTGGTTGAATTGACTTTGATAAAACTTTGACTTTGATAAAACATACTACAAAATGGTATTACAATGAAACGTTTCTGCATTTTTATATATTATATTCTTTATATTATTATTATAAAAATTCTTATTATAAATATTATTTATTTTTCAGGGTTGCTTAACAAAAAGAAAGTGCTTATTAAAGTATTTACTTCAAATCCTGATCTATTGCAAAATTACAAAAATCTTTCATGTTTCTTTTATAACAGCAGTTGATGTATTGGTCTACGTACAGTATCCACAAGCCAAGAAAAGCAAACAATTGTTATAGTGGAAAAACCAAATAAAGTAAAAATTGCCAGACTGCATTATCATAATTAAAGTTTACAAATAAATAATTAACTAACAATTGCCTCAACGAGTGCAGTCTCATGATTGTGTTCAGACAAGTGAAAAAAAAGTGCTTCACTGACACCTGATTATAAGCTCTTTGCAGACAAAACGACTTTATGTTAACGGTTGACTGAAAGCAAACAATCTAGATAGCGAAATATATTGAACTTTGACACATACAAACACATACCGTCACCACAAAACACACACACACTTATCCATCCATCCATTCCCTCTCAAGTCTCCAGGTTCAGATCCCACTCAATTAAATTAGATCTGCTTCCCGTAATTCTGCCACTCTCAGTGCCAAAGCTGACAGCAATCGGCTTTCTTCCCACCCGACACAAGTTGTCCCCCTGCACCGTGAGTCTTTGTGGACCCAGCGGGCGGGATGATGATGTGTGTGTATGTGTGTGTGAGGAGGGGGGTTTGGAGTTTGCCTTCAGACAACAGTGAGGGTTGGCACTTAGCTGTACGCGGATTAAATTCTCTGACATTATCAACCCGCCTGCTGAATCGGTGCAGGGGGGCGGGAGGAACAGGGGTCGGCAAGACGCAGAACAAACCTTCTATCCCTGATGCTCCACGTCTCACTGTGGATTAATGTCACTCAGCGCTGAGAGAGAGAGAAAAGTGAGGGAGAGAGGAGGTGAGGGAGGGTTACTCTCATTTATTTAATAACCCCAACCCTAATCTGTTTCAAAACAGCGGAGGGAGAGAAAATGTCATGGGAAGATGTAAACATGAGGCTCTTGTACCTACAAACAGAGTCTTTTCTGAATTTAACAAGCTGATGTGAGGAATGGGAATGAAAGCCGATGGGCTTCTTTCGTCGTCTGTTTTGGTTTGGACATTTTATTCTGACCTCTGTACTTTTTTCCACAGTGATGATTAGAATAGATTAAAAATCTCTGAAGTTCTCATGAGAAAATATATTGGATTAAAGCTATTTTTCCAGAGAAAGCATATACAGTATATATTAGGGCTGCACGATATTGAAAAAAATGTAACATTGCCATATTTTATTTTTCTACAATATATATTGCAATCGAACACAATTTCAGCAGATGACTTGAATAGCTCTATATGTAATGAAATCATTCATGTAGATTGATTGGAATAATCCTGTAGAGTGAATCAAACAAATTTAGTTTAATCGTACAAAAATGTATGATGTTTAAACCCAGCCGTCATTGGGGGATAAGCAAATCATACTAAATTGTATGAATTTCCATGAGATAGCATGAGATTGTATGAATTTTCCATTTCCAAGTTACGAATTTCCATGAGATAGCGTTGATATATCACAAAAAAAACTTCCACAATATCATGATATTTGTAAATGAAAGGGAAAAAATGCATCAAAGGGCAACACGGTGACTCAGTAGTTAGTGCTGTCGCCTCACAGCAAGAAGGTCGCTGGTTCGAGCCTCGGCTGGGTTAGTTGGCATTTCTGTGTGGAGTTTGCATGTTCTCCCCGTGTTCACGTGGGTTTCCGCCGGGTGCTCCGGTTTCCCCCACAGTCCAAACACATGCGATATAGGTGAATTGGGTAAGCTAAATTGTCCGTAGTGTCTGTGTGTGAATGTGAGAGTGTATGGGTGTTTCCCAGTGATGGGTTGCAGCTGGAAGGGCATCCGCTGCGTAAAACATATGCTGGACAAGTTGGCGGTTCATTCTGCTGTGGCAACCCCTGATTAATAAAGGGACTATAAGCTGAAAAGAAATTGAAAGAATGAATGAGTTTTCAGTTCCTGAAAGAAGTGAATGGAGAGTAAATGATAGCAGAATTTTTACTTTTGGGTGAACAATACCTGTAAAATAATTTAAAAAATAATATTTTCTGCATAATTTGCCAACTTTTCTACAAAAATGTGCATAGAAATAGCAAAAAAAGTCAGTAGATTCTGTCTTGCCCTGTCCATGACCTTGACATTGCTAACAGCACACTATACCAGATAAGTTACAGAAATTCTACCACCAACATGGAACATTAAAGTCATTTAAAATGATAGTACAACCATTTACTTAATATTGTCCTAATTATATAATCCTAATATTGTCTAATATTAAAATGTAAACAAGACTTTCAGCATATGAAAGTAAATGTTTGAGGAACAGCATGGCAATGTTGGCCAAGTAAACACTGTTTTAGTAAACGCTACTGTAGATGTAAGAGAACAAACATATTTTTCAATGGAACAATAAGCAGCAAATATGGAATGACATCCAAGTATTGGCTCACAATAAAGTCAGGAATATGAGACGGTATGAGTGAAAACAAACAATAAAAAAAAGCTGAAAAGCTGAGGTAACTCTTTTTGAACTCTTTATTCTTGACGATGAATTACCAGTAATGATTTTACAAGATTACAAGATGGCATATTCAACACACTGGAAGCTTCAGGGTGCAATGCCAGGTCAAAGGTCAGGATTAGGGACTGTTTACACGGCCGGGGTGAAAGGGCACAGGTCACGGGCTTAAGACACACAATCCAAATTGACACAGTAACCTTATTGAGTTTTTCCAGAGGCAGCTGCCAGGCATTCGATAGCTTATGGCGCATTGTTTATACCGAAAAGTGCTGCGGTGAATTGATAAATTGCAAAATTAATCCCTTCACACACATTTGGAATTGCAATGCTTTTCGCTCATTCAGGAGGGTCACCCTGACCCTGCTTTTGTTTTAGGCAGATTGTAGCAGCTTGACTTGATTAAATGCATTTGATCCTTTTAGCAGTGTACAGTTCCATTCATATTGTACCGCCGAGATGGAGGTGAAATATTAAATGATCCGCTTTATGCAAAGTCACACACACACAGAGCAGCATGCACAGTGGACAGTCGATAAAAGCATTTAAAAAGGTGCTGAAAAATGGGAAATGTTTATTAAAACTATAAAGAGATACTAGAATAAAGTGTGCATTTTCTTTCAAAAATGTTTTGGTGACAATTTGCATCCACAGCAGAAATTATATTGATTTTTATAGAGTAGCTGGATATAAAAAGTTTGATTTAGTTTTTTTTATTTCAGATAATGACTTTTAATTTATTATAAGTTTATAAATGGAACATCTTTTATTCATAAACTCTAAAAAATGCTGGGTTGTTGGGTCAAATATAGACAAACTCAAAAAAATTTCAATAAAATCTTTTCATTTTTGAACCCAACAGTTGGATTTGTTCATATTTAACCCAATGTTGAGTTACTACAATCCAGCATTTTTAGTGTAAATTCAATACTTTTTCATATAATAATCTTTATTTTCTTCTTGTTTTAGCACTTGATGAACATTTACATGGGCGTTCTTGAAAGCTGTGGTATAATAGATTACGAAATCCGCTTGAACATAATAGCTGGCACTTCGCACTGCGCTGTCTAGATGCATTTTTAACTCAGCCCTATCATGTTTAGATATGATATGCCACTAATCTTCATGCTCTAACAGGTCACCATGGAAATGGCCATCTGATCAATTTCCTGTGCTCGCCTGTGTATCCTGAGTGACCATAAACGTTCATTAGCATCAATCTGAGATTACTAATGTTTGCAGAACACATCTAACAATGGCTACAGATAAAACACAATTTATTGTTTATTCCACGCTTTATGTTGCCCATGTTCATCTGCTCTTTCAGCTGCAAATACTTACAGTTCAAGTCAAACTGATTGGCTAATTTAAGTGCTGTTTAACATAGAGAAGATTTTTTAACAGTTGTTTCAATAAATAATTTCTAATAGCTAATTCCTTTTGTAGAGGCCTCACAGTGGCGCAGTGGGTAGCACGTTCGCCTCACAGCAAGAAGGTCGCTGATCGCTTGTTCGAGCCTCGGCTGGGTCAGTTAGCCTTTCTGTGTGGAGTTTGCATGTTCTCCCTGTGTTGGCGTGGGTTTCCTCCGGGTGCTCCGGTTGGGTAAGCTAAATTGTCCGTAGTGCATGAGTGTGAATGGGTGTGTATGGATGTTTCCCAGAGATGGGTTGCAGCTGGAAGGGCATGCGCTGCGTAAAAAACATATGCTGGATAAGTTGGCGGTTCATTCCGCTGTGGCGACCCCAGATTAATAAAGGGACTAAGCCGAAATGAAAATGAATGAATGAATAATTCCTTTTGTCTTTTACATGATGAAAGTACATATTACTTTTGGAATTATTTTGCAACATACTAGTATTTAGCTCAAAGAGCAATTTAAAGGCTTAACTGGGTTAGTTAGGGTAAATAGGAAAGTTAGATTAATCAGGTAAGTCATTGAACAGTGGTTTGTTCTGTAGCCAAACAGGAAAAACAAATTGTAATTGATACATTGTAAAAAATGCTGAGTTCCATACAATTCCTTTATGTTGACCCAACACAAATTGATTAAATTAACTTAATTGTTTTAGGCTTAGTCCACATACATTTACAAAAAACGATTAAGTTTGCAAATCCACTGCTACACCGCTGAGTACATTTTTGACAATCTCTTCATACGTGCCATTTCTCGTAAATCCACCAGAGGCCATTGTGTATATTTCTGCCAATCTCAACATCCTTCTTGCACACGTTAGCTTCATTTAACCTAGTTTTCTGGAACCGTCCTTCTTCAGACTCGAACCACGGTTCCTTCCGATCTATGTTCGACGACGTTCGTGGTGAGCTACCAAGCAAACTGGTCATGCCAAAAAAGTCATCTATACGTAGATAATTGGTCAGTGGTATAGTGTGAAAAGGAACAGAAGATGTCACTGGTGTCATACCGTTTTTAACACACAAAATACAGAAATAAATAGCTCAGCGCATATATTTCACTGTTCTCAAATATGTAGCCCTGGGCACATTTTCTCAATGAGCCTATGTTGCAGTAATATTGATCTTTAAAACTGTCTTAAAAAATTATTATTTGAGCCAAACTAAAAGAATTAAGAATGTAACTTGAAATATGTTTAAAAAAAGACATTTCACAGAAGGCCTAATAATTTTGCTTTCAACTGTATGTGTAGTGTGCAAGCCTACAAACACTCAAAGGCGCTATTCATTCACAAGAAACCCAAATAACACCGCAGATCCCACATCGCCTGAATGACGAGCATTTGACTTTGTTCTAATGTGTAACACCTACTAGATCTGATCTAAAGTTGATGTAGGCTAAGGCAGACGTGGAAAATCAATAATGGGGTATGAGAGTGGATTTTTGTCCAATCAAAAGATCCCACGGATGGCTGTCACTTTGCTAGAAACGTTTGTCTCTTGAAGACCTTTCCAATTAAACTAATGCTTTCTCCTGTTGAATGACTATTTTGTTCAGACTGGATTGAAAGCTGAGCCGAAACAGAGCAGTTGAAGAACATATCACTGTTTAATGAGGAAGTAAATGGCTTTTCCCCACATTGCAGAGCAGTGTTTTGCTTAATATAGTTGGCCTGTAATTAAAGAACAACATATTGAATTGAAATGCGTGAGTGTAACGTGAATCCACTCAAAGTGCATTACTGCAAACGGGCACAATTACGTTGTGTGTCTCTCGAACTCTTTAGTATCTTGGACCCTTCAGTTTGTCTCCTGTCAGCAGGGCTAACAGCTGACCCTGCGTTTGGCCTGCCTGTCAACTTCCTGCTAAGGTTAAACACACCCGGCCAGCATCCTCTTTTTCACTGCATTAACTAACCAAGCTACCATAGCTACAGTGCACAGCTGCAGTTCTTTTCTTTTTATCATTTTGTCAAATTCATACATACAGTTAAAGTCAGAATTATTAGTCCTCCTAAATTATTAGCCCCCCTGTATATTTTCCCCCAATTTCTGTTTAACTGTTTTTCAACACATTTCTAAACATAATAGTTTTAATAACTCATTTCTAATAACTGATTTCCTTTATTTTTGCCATGATGACAGTACATAATATTCTACTAGATATTTTTCAAGATACTAGTATTCAGCTTAAAGTGCCATTTAAAAGCTTAACTAGGTTAATTAGGCAAGTCATTGTATGACAGTGGTTTGTTCTGTTAGACAACCAAAAAATACTGCTGAAAGGGGCTAATAATATCGACCTTAAAATGTTTTTAAAAAATTACTAAATTTATTCTAGCCGAAATCAAACAAATAAGACTTTCTCCAGAAAAAAACAAATATTATAGGAAATACTGTGAAAAATCCCTTGCTCTGTTAACATAATTTGGGAAATATTTGAAAAAGAAATAAAAATCACAGGTGTGCTGGAAATATTGGAAATATTACAACTGATGCAGTATTGAAGACCAGATCTGCAAAATATATAAATATGTAAGCAATTAAAATAATTAATTATTACGTATACGCATGAATACATGTAATGCTTAGGAAAATAAAGGAATAAATGGTTTGACACAAAATGATTTTAAGATCAATAACAAAATAACAAAATAAATCTGTGTATGTATTTGTGTGTGCGTGCGTGCGTGCGTGCGTGTTTTTCTGACATATCATCAAATCTGTTTTAATGACATAGGTATGATACAGGTATTACAAAAAGGTGGCAAAATATGAGGACATTGCTGATGATTGTTTAGGGGTAGGGTGGGGTTAGGGCAATACAAAATACAGTTTGTTTAGTGTAGAAACTATGGAAACCTATGTAATGTCCCCGCAACTCACAAAAACAAACGTGGGTGTGTGTGTGTCTTTGTATGTGTACGTATGTTTGTTATTACAAATTATCAGTTGTACTATACTGATTTGCTCTAATATTTTTTTTATTATTACATCCTTGCTTATGTATTTGTATTATTAATTTGTTTATGAATTAATTATGTATTTATTAATAATATAATGTATTACTTTGTTTTATGAACAAAAATGCATTCATAAAAAATGTTTTATTTTTAAAAATTTTATTTACTTTACTACATTAATTTTGCTTTAAATTAATTTCATCATTAACGGCGAATCAAAGAATAACAGCTACAGCACAAGAATGCATTATTAATTCCAGTTCTAGTGCCACAACAACCTTAATCGCACAGTGAGGCATTCGCGCCGGGTTTTTTTTTTAAAAGCAGCTTGCGTCCTTATTTACGCACCCCGCAGGTATGTGCTCCGTCTGCACTGTAAATACATGTATGTTCTGATTAGTGCTGCCACATGTGAACGGTTAAGCAGGCCAATATAATGTGGACCAGACGGGTATAGATTCCTGTACAGTCTTAAATGGACACATGTTTAAAATGGATCCTTTTGAAGTTGCCAAACAATGTGCAATATCAGGAAACAAGCTGTGTTGCATGGGGCTGGAATGTGGAGCATTGGGGGGGTGAATGGAGCGGAGAGGGGGGACACACTTAGCAAGCCTGTGGGTAAAAGTAACACACAATGAAACATGAAAAAGACTCCAGCTCCCATTAAGATCCCAGAGATCACAAGACAACTGTGCGTATGTATACTGTATATACATGTGTGTGTGTGTGTGTGTTAAAGTGACTTTCAGAAGATGTTTTGCTAAACACGTGCGCTCTAGCCTTGTGTTTAATAGCGCTCAGACAAACATAACACTCTGGATGGATTTAAACTTTAGTCTTTCAATCTCACCGGCTTTATCTCCTGTAGACAAACACTCATGCGCGCACACACACACACACATACACACACGGGATGGCCCTCATGGTGAGAGCAGGTCTATTTTTGTGCAGGTAGCTGAGCACTTGGTTTGCTTTAATCAGGAGTGCATTGTTAGCCATGGCCTGATGGGAGGCAGGAGGCCCACAGTTGGAAAAAGTAGGAACGGAGGCATAAACTAGGGCTACACAACATATCGTTTCAGCATCGATATCGCAATGTATGGACTGCTGAGTTGGGATTATAATAACCAGCCATCACAGTTCAGAGCATGTTATTTGTGGAGTCTTCGCAAAGTTTAACCCTACACTGCCAAAAATAATGCTTTTCTTACTTAGATTTTTTGTCTTGTTTCTAGTCCAAATATCTACAAATTCTTAAATCAAGAAGCATTTTCTAGACAAGCAAAAAAAATACATTTAATTCGTAAATTCAAAACGCAATTTGTAAACGCACAAATCCAGTTCGTAAATTTAAAACACATTTCATAAACACACAAAAACGATTCGTAAACTCAAAACACAACTCATAAAATCGCAAATCCAAATAATAAATTCAAAACACAATTCGTGAATTCAAAACACAATTCATAAATACAGAAAAAACTATTCGTAATTTAAAACACAATTCAGAAATATGCAAATCCAGTTTAAAAATTCAAAACACAATTCATAAATACACAAAACACAATTTGTAAATTCAAAACACAATTCATGTACATATCTTATTCATTTGGTCAATTATTTATGTTTTTTTACTTGTGTTTTCACAAATTGTGTTTTGAATTTATGAATTGTGTTTTAAATTTACGAATTGTGTTTTGTAACTGTGAATTGTGCTGTGCATGTTTGAGTTTAATTTTTGCAAATGTATTATTTTTGAGACTGATCTGGTTCCATACTTACCTTTAAAAAAAACTCACATCATAAATAAAACTGATCCCCAAAGAAAGCGGTCACAAATTGTCATCCATTAGCATTCTGCACAGTGTTAATGCCGACTTTTAAGAACATGAATAAATCTTTTTCATTAATGTACGCATGATGGATTTTGCGAGGACCGTTTCTCCTCCCTCGTCCTGCAGGCGTGGGCACTTGTCTGCCAAGAGTGTTCTTTAATTTAGTGAGTCTGAACTGTCAAGAGGCATTGTGGGATACGGAGATGAGCCCGGGTGCTTGTTGACAGTCTCTTTCAGTTTTCTTTCATGGAGATCTCCGTTCAGAATATTTTGCAAAAAAAGTTTTGACAAGTATTGAAAAAAACAAATACAGTGCAACAGCTTGGAATTGTGAATTTCTCCTTTTGGACAGGTTTTAAAATGAAATTTCAGTTTTGATCAGAATGAGAACGGTGATGTAAGTCTGTATGATTTAAATGTTTACATTTTCTAAACCACTGAATTATCTGTCATTACAGACATTGCACAATTTGAAATGAGGCAACAATCTTGAATCTTACAGAGCAGCAATTTAAATATCTCTTATATTAAGACATAGTTGTTTAGGTAATACTTAAAACATTATATACACAATGCTTTTGCACAGTACTATTTTCGTTTTGAAGGTATTTGTTATTTTGTTATATTGACTGTTTTGAAGTTCTGAGAGATAAAATCTGCTCATTTAGACTAGATTTATGAACTGTATCTCAATGTGGGCATCTATTTGGGTAGAGATCTACAGTAGTTTATAGTTATTGTTTTATCTCTTCCATTAAAAAAAAGCAATGGGTCACTTACTCTGCAAATATTAAATGTGACAACGAACTAGAAACGTACTACTTATCATCAGCAAGTGATAGTGATGATGCTGGTAGTCCTTATTTAACTAGATTTTTTTTATCTTGAAGAGCGCTGCGCATCTCACTTAAGCACTACTGAGCAAGCTGCAAATATCCAGCAGTGCACATATGTAGTACATGCACACTATGCTGATGATTCAATTATTGTCACGTACACTCTATACATACTCTGGAGTATTTACATTAAAACAGATGGTTTAAGGGGCTTTAATAAAGTACTTTATTTCAGTTTATATAGTGTTAGTTCTTGTTGTGGTTAGGTGTAACTCAAGTTCATTTTCCCCTTCGATGTGAATATGATTCGACCTCGCTCCGCCGCATTTGCAGAAAGCCCTGCGGATTTTGAGTTATCAGGATCCTGTAGTGGCATCTGCCATTGCTAAGCAACCATCAGCTGCACACACCAATGAGCTACAACTAATAAACTGCAGTCTATTCCCCAGCTTTAACTCTCATTCAAATTTATTTATGGTTAAAACAAAAAGGTATTGCAGTATTTGGCTGTTCTGTGTTTGTCTGAGGTAAATTGTCTACTGTTACAATTGTTTTTCACAACTGTGTTGATCTCTATTTGCGCAAATCTACATATGAAATAAACAACGTGTGCCAGCAGAGGATGCAATATGACCAAAAGTTTGTCAGTGACAGCAAACAGCAAAGCAAAGCAGATGGTTTTTCTTCAATAAGCGACTGACTTTAGCAAACGTGTGGTCTTGTGTACAATTTCTGTTTTATTTGCAAAAAGGGCAGTATGAAAGTGAACTCATCAAATAAAAAACTCTGCGTTTGGACTGGACAAAAGCAAGTTAACAAACAGACTTTCATGGTGTTATTTAGGGTTGTACAAACTAGTCGATGCTTTGCCATAATGCTCTTTGATTGATGTTGACTGTCTTACACATGAGGACCAGTCAGGAACCCAGTTTTATCATTTAATAAAGACCAGATGGTAGCCAATCAAATTCATGCAACACTAGAAAATAAATGTGATTCGCTGTTGTCCTGTTGTTTAATATTTTTTTTGTTATTCAACAAAGTAAATATAACTTTTGTGAGTAATGCTGTTATGAAATCACTTGATATGTATCCGTTACATTCTTAGTGGAACGTGCAGTACTTGTGTGTGTTTGACTATGCATTAATTTTGCACTAAAATTAGTCAGTGCCAATATGGCATTGTTAGTGAAATAAACTGCGCTGACTATGCATACCTAAAAATTTGTCCATGATATCGCATTATTTTTAAAACATTAGCATCTTGAGTTTTCCCAGCAGGTAGTCAACGTGATTTTAATTACATAAAAGTTGACTTAAAACATTCTGAAGTCGTTCAGCCCCTAGTGTGAACACACTCTAATAAACATCCAGACAGTTCCAGTCATGTGAATATTATAAACTTGTAGCATCAGAACTCCAAGAATTGTTTAAACCTTGTACGTAACTGTCTTTAAGACTAACGCACAAAGTCATCCAGCATCTTTCATCCCAGATTCATTCCTTCTCTTCACCCGCTGCTCTCTTTCCTCCCTGCTCCTGGCTCAGTAGAGTGCATTTCAGCACATGGGATCGATGCTCAGATCTGTAGTTAACCATGCACTGTAATGCAAATGCAGAGCCGCATTGATCGACAGGATCTCGCCCGCACAGCTGCCGCTGTCCCCGCAAGGGCACTCCCTCGCAATCCGATAAACGTCCCAGCTACAACAACTGCTGTGTGCACTGGGTTTTTCAAAGTGCCGCTTCAGCACTACAGCCAGCTGCATGAACGCGCCAACGGGAGAGAGAGAGAGAGAGAGAGAGAGAGAGAGAGAGAGAGAGAGAGAGAGAGAGAGAGAGAGAAAGAGATGTCAGACTTTCAGTGGCACACGGGGAGGTGAGGAGACGCAGAAGAAGGAGCTCGAGTGGGCGATAGGTGTAAACTTGAGAGGAATATAAAATAAGTTAGAAGTAATTACAGCTTAGAAGGCAAAGTCTAATTTCATAGCAATTAGTGGAATGACTTATCATCAGCGCAATCTTCACAGTGGATTGCTAAAAAGAAGCAGCGCACCATCACTTAAAACGCAACGTTTAGAATGGCATCAATCAACAGCGGAGATGATATCGCAATGCCAGCAAACAGGCCAGATCCTCTGTGCCTCAAAAGCTTTAGATCTCAAGACGACAACTTTTGAGCATAACTAGATAGGAGTGAGAGCAACTGAGTTAGTCTCCTTAGAACACTTGCTTGACATTGTAGCTTCTAATACACACGAAATCTGCAGCCCAGTTCACGTATCCAATGCAGCATTTACGCTGTCAATTCGGTTTATAGCTGCTGTTGAATGAGCAGATGTGCGAAAGAAAGAGTGGGCGTTCACACAAGACAAAAACAGTGAGACAGAGTGCAACATAATGGAAAACACTTCTTCAACACATAGTCAAAGAAATGCGGTGTTTGCGGTGCTGAGTGATACGCTGAAAAACAATGAGATGTGATGGAGCGTGAAAAAAGCATCATGACATGTTTAAGGTTTAAGCTTATAAAATTAGTTGATGCCCTTCTTAACTTTTTTATTGTCATAACATCCAGCTTGTTTTACTGTATGAGAGTCCAAATTATTTTAGTATTATTTTACCTTGGAAACTTAAAGGGGATCTACTATGCAAAAAATCACTTTTATAAGTCACTTTACACACAATTGTGTGGCTAAAGTCTGTGAATATAGCCAGCCTCTAATTGTAAAAATGTATTAATGCTATTTTTTTATAATCACTCTTGCTAAAAAAACAGTCTGCAGAAACACTTTGATTGACATTTTCCCTTTGTACATGTCATCAGAAGGGAAAAGTCCCGCCCATTAGTGACGATCTCTTCTCCATTAACATAAACAGCCCTGATTGAGAGTTTTCACACCATAACTGCTGAATATAATGTCAGTGAGTAAGAGGTTTTATAAATGTGGAGTTTTAGGATGCACATCTAAACCCTGTAGTCTCTACAGACTGACATTTTCTGAGCCACTTCTTTTGACGTTTTTGTTTTTTCACAGAGATAACGATAGTCATGTATTGAATCTGCTGCTATTCTGACACATAGGCATTTGTAGCTCCCATTTGTGAGCAAATGAGAGCTCCCTTGTAGCTCTCATTTGAATTTAAAGTAACCTAAAAGAGGCAGTTTCAAACTGTTATAACACATTATTTGTGTGGTATTTTGAGCTGAAATTTTGCATACACACTCTAGGGACATCATAGAGATGGAAACTTATTTTACTTATCTTACTTATTTTACTTTTACTTATTTACTTAAGAGACTTATCTTGTAAAAAGGGGTATAATAGGTCCTCATTAGTGTGTTTAAGTTGCCTTAAAACTTTATTTTAGTTATATTTATTTAAGTGATTAGAATTTATTTTGCTTTTAGTTTTAGTTAATGACAATAACTTTTACATTACTATTAACACTGAAGAGAATAGTTTTTCTCTAAGCTTTAAAATTCCATTTAAGTGTGACTTTTCCTTGAGTCTTAAACAGTTTAATTAATTTGATTTGTAATTTGATAATTATTTCATTAGAAAAAAACACCTAAGCAATGGATTTAAGCCTGCCACAATGTCCTTTATGTAGTTACATTATAAACCATTATTACACTGCTCTGTGGAAAACTGGCTTACTTTTATCATTTTATTTTTGCATAAATGGTAACTGATATCTGTAAATTGACATCTAACTAACCAAGCAGTCCGTTTTAGATGAATGTCTCTAAAAACTTTGCAGACTTTTATTATATTCATTTCATCAAATATTTACATAAACACAAATAAATACTTCATTCCAATGCATTAAGCCATTACAAAAATAACCAGCTGGTTGTACATTATGCCTTAATTTATAAGTCCTATTAAAAAAACAAGTGGGTTTTCAAAGTAAAACTGAAAAAATATATAAACTATTAGCCTGATCAAGTGAAAAGAAAAAAAAGAAATACTGCAAAACCGCAGCAGGCTTTTGTTTCATAAGTGATGACACCTAAGGCTCCATTTTGTCACTTCCTCTAACCCCAGAATTCTTTAATGCATTAAAACATATTTGGTCCAATTCAAAACTATCAATCACAGAGGAAGGGCATAAATTGAAAGCAGAACAAGAGTCTTACTCGCTCCAGAGTGGTTCCACATGTGGCCAACAACTGGAAAGCTCTGCATCAAGACTGCCTGAAAAAACCTCAGGCTGATATTAATTCACCCCCACTGGTTGCTCTCCAGTAAGCAGTGGGATATCCCAGCCCGATCAAGCAATATCATATCAGTGTCAGTGTTTAACCTTGGCTGTAAAGCTGTATCAGAAGGGATCGTTGCGGTCCTAAAGGATGAAGCTGAGAACATATAACTTGCTCTTTAACTTTACAATAGAGTTATACAAGCCCTTCCATGCAAACAGCATTGTTAACTGTTCAGATCAGAGCTCTATGGCTAGTAAAAAAAAAAGGCAGCACACGTAGTAAAAGCCTTTCTAGAGACCAGCGAGTTCAAATTGCAGAAAATGGATATAAATGGCTGTCAAAAAATTACATACACAGTGTATTGCAATGTGATAACGCACTGTAATCAGAAAAATTAGCTAGATAAGAAATGTAAAATAATGAAATATACTGTATATACATGCAGTTATAGAGTATA
>CAIGQW010055820.1:3042836-3061064 GCA_903798125.1 Danio choprae | reverse complement strand
ACACACACACACACACACACACACACACACACACACACACACACACAAAAGTGCTTTGTGGGCGTACTGGGCGGCATGAGCTTGCTGTGGTATGAAATATTTCAGTGCTGTGTTTAAAAGTTGAAAACAGCCTTCAAATTTGGGTTGTTTTTATTCATTTCATTAATTTTCAATTTAATAAAATAATAACACCAGCTTTGAGTTTTTTTGACTCATCAGGAGCAGATGCATTCAGTTCAATTCTCAACATTAACTCCTACGATCCATCATCCTATGGCCAACTTTATCATCCATCATAAGTGAATTTGCATTTTAGCACTCTGGGCCCCTGGCTACAGAGTCCATCTTGTGCATGCTGTCCCCCTGAGGGCCCCTCGGGCCCCTCCGGCCTGGCGACAGCAGAAGAAATGAGGGAAAGGAAGATTCTATTACAGATGACAAAAGAGCAAAAGACCCAACCTCCGGTGAGCTCTATTATTTAACATACATTATAACCAAGATCCTGATTTGTCAAAAAAGACGGAAGATATGCGCAACTGCTTGGAGCAGTGATCTATCTGACAAATGTACGTCTGAACACATTGGAAACTTTGATGTTTGTTCTGCCTCAAAAAAAAAGTTGAGTATAAAAAAAGTAAAGGTCAAGTTTGATGGTATAAGACAAAAAAAGAAAAACTGTTTGGAATATATGTAAGGCATAATGTACCTCCAGGTGGTTGTTATCACACAATAAAGCCAGACAGGCTTATTAGCTGTTGTATAAGCCTGAAGGCTTTATTCTGCAGACACAACCCCCTGGATGTACTTTATCCCGCTTATTGCATGGCTACTTGCCACAAACCTTAAAATTTTAACAGAAAAAAAGCATTGTTCTGAGCCATAATAGTTTATTAGTTATTATTGATTAATCACAAAGCTTACAGATATGAAAACGGCTGAACAGAGCATACACTAACCTATGCATTATTCAGTCACAAGATGGTGGCAAAAGATGGTCAAAAACAGTAGTGTGACAGACAAACATTTAAATATGGATATGATTGTTTTTATTTATGGTCAAGATGATTGCAATTACACAGGTGAACCTATGTTATTACCCAGGTAGCAAATAATTCTGGCCCAGATTTGGCATAAGGAGCTGGCACAGGAGGCATTCATCCGGCACTGGCATACACCATGTGGGCCAAACATGGCCTGGGTTTGACAGAGGTGGTATCGCCTTTAAGGCAGCACACAAGATTTAAAATGCAGTGTTTGGCCCAGATGTTAAAAACTTGATACTTGGGCCACGTAAGTTTGGCCTGTCCCACATTTAAAATACATTAAAATTATTTTTGAGTAAAGAAAAAAGTTCTACCAATCAGGTCGCTTTGAGAAAAAGCACACCCATAGTGTGCTTAAAGCGCAATGCTTTATGGGTTTATCAATTTCATTGCAATTGTGACACACCAAACTATCTGGCCCAGTTCAGGCCCAGCTATGAGTGATTAACTTGGCTGAGACTTGGCCCAGATATGGTCCATGTTTGGCCCTTGTCTGGAAGCCAGACTTGGTCCAGTCATGTACCATAATTCACTGCAGCATGTGGGCCAAGCAAAACTTGATAGTGTGGGCCAGAGCTGGGCCAGAGAAAATTTGCTGTGTGGGTAGTTTATGTCATGACTGAACATTCAGAAACAAGTATCCCAGAGAGCCGTGTAATAAATATTCTTGATTATCAAATTCTGTTAAAAAGCTTTTAGAGAATGCAAAGCAACTCCCAAAACTTGCAAAATATTAACAGCATTTTTATTATAATTAGTTCAAGGCATGTGAAGTCACTTTTTCAAAGAATAAGCTTTGAATTTCCAGCACATGTCTCCATTTTGTTAAATAAATATGAATCAAATAATGTAAACAATTTTAGGCAGAATATTGCATTTCCTGCTGAAGGACATGTCATTAAATGTGTCAATTGCGTTTTGCAGAAAACTTTCAAAAATAACAGTTTGAGACCACACACGCATGCCATGCATTGGCACAGTTGCGTTCTGCTTTTAGTTCTACAAAAAGGAAGCATTAAATGGTCAATTTCCTGTATGTGACCGTCTCCCCTTCTACCTTTCATATCTGACCACTCCCTGAACTGTGACCATAGGGCAGAGAGGAAAAGAGAAAGGAGATAGATAGCACACCAGTGAGGGAGAGAGAGAGAGAGAGAGAGAGAGAGAGAGAGAGAGAGAGAGAGAGTTACTGCGGCTCTTTCAAAGGTGAACTCTATCTGCGCTGCTGCTATAGTGAGCAGAGGCGGGTAATAAAGAATGCCGGGCCTGACAAGGAAGGTCTGGGCGCAGGTGTTAAATCAGGCAGTGCGGAGGGCAGCCGTATGCACAGGCTGATTTATGGGCCCTTCCAACCCGTGTGTTTTAAACGTGACCTTGCGTATACACTAACCCTGACCCGCTTCTTCACCAGCCCATTTTACCATGCGCTTCTGCTCAAATACACACGCGTTCATTCCCATGCAATACTTCCATACTTAGGGATGTGTCAGTGTGTGATGCCATGTATGTATATGTTTATGACTCGGGTGTCCTTCAGCTGCTGAGGATGTGTGCACTGGGGTTGGACGAGAAGGTGTGAGATGAAAGAAACGCGCATTTATTTACATCCACTTCTTCTTTATGCATTAGCTATGAAGATCGGATTTTTATGTTTCTTGGGGTTTTGTGATGTGCCTAAAAAATAGAAAGTGCGAGGGCTTTAAGGATATGTTTATATGACAACGATGCAGTAAGGTTTTTCCCTTGCATTTTAAAAACACAATTTTGTCACAACTATTTAGCGTTTACACTTCTGTGTTTCACAACTAAGAAGCGTTTACACTTCTGTGAAAATGGCCAAAACACTGTATTACATCTGTCAGGTCAGTAGTTAGTAAACAATATCTGTAAGGAAGTGACCTGAACAACAACAACAACAACAACACTACCACACGTGTACTCTGCCAATATTGTGTGTTTTTAAGCTCTTGCCTTTAATCTGTACCTCCCTTAACACATACATGCACACAGATGATGTCATCATTTTCAAAAACTCTCTGGACACGACAATAGCAACATGGCAACAATAAAAGCAACAATAAAACTTCCACTTTGTAACCCGTTTTCAGATTTCTCCATTTTCAGTCGCAAAAACAAAGTTGTTGTGTAAACAAACAGGCAAAGAGTTTGCCTTTTTTGGCTGAAAACGTTGTTACTTATGAATTTTAGTTTAAATACAGATAAATGTGCACAGTGTGTGCTTCTGGTCCCACATGCGCTCGCGATGTGAAAACCCGGGTAATAATGACACAGTAAATGACTGGACAAACTCACACTGAGTTTACAAAGAGTGACTTGGTTTTGCCCACTTCGGGTTTGTGTTCATGGTGGTTAGTAGAGCTTCCACTGTTGTGTTTGTGCATTTAAATGAGTACAATTCCACTTATTTACGTTATTTCCACTTTCGCTTTCACTTAAAAGCCTCCTTGATTTAACGCTGACTGATGGGACGTTGCATCACGTTACTGTAAGTTCAAACATGCACAGATATATGATACAGAGAGCATGTAAACACGCAACTTTCACGTGAAGAGAGAAATTACATGCCATCATGTAAATCACATAAGGCCTTATGTAATGGTACACTACAAAAAATGCAGGGTTCCACACAATTCATTGATGTTGTCCCAACACAAATCAATTAAGTTAACGTAACACATTTAAAGCTGATTGAACATTAAAAAAATTAAGTTGTCCCCCAAAAGAATATGAAGAATTGGGTTATTATTTCATCTCATTTTAATAAGTAGTTTAAACAGTAGTAGTGTAGTGGAACGTGACATGCTTTAAATGTGCCTCTTATGCATGCAGAATATATTATTTTTATTTTTACTTATTTTGTAATCGTGGCTTTGAAGGATTATGACAGCATGGTATCCGTAATCATGATCACGATTAGAAATTTGATTAATCGTGCAGCCCTAAGTGTATTTTAGACCAATACTTGATACCTCTTTGTTCATTTGAGACATAAATGAATCCATGTTTGCATGTAAAAAAATGTGTATAGAAACACTCAAGAGATTTCACATCATTTCAGCAAAATGTGTGCAAATTCATTCCAATTCACGATACTCAAAGATCACTGGAACTCTGCAGCATGCAGTGCCAAGCCTGCGTATGTGCATGAGTTAACAATTTTAGGTGGTTTGCATGACTTGATTACTCTGGGTGTTTGTGTAACTAAGAAATACAGGTATATGTATAGAACAAATCAGGCAGGTTCATGGTAGATGCATTTCAGAATATATGTGACATATAAAATGTGTGTTTGCGTAGGACATTGTAAATTGATTCCTTCGCAATCTAATGGTAATTTTTTACGTTTTGATTTAGTGGCTAATTTGTACTCAATTGTACAATCTCATTCATACAATTTAGTATGATTTGCTCATCCTCCAAAGAGGTGTAGGTTTAGGGGTGGAGTATGGGGCACGCCTACATTTACAAATTGCATGTTTTTATACGAATGAAATCATAATGTGTACGAATTAGCCACTTTTCTGACAAAAACATGTAATATATTTACTTTTTGGTAACTGAGCAATTCACATCAAGGATATTACAGATTTTTTATTTATTTTAATTTTTTTATTATTATTATTTAAAATTTTTATTAATAATTTTTTTATTTGCCTGTACTGAATATCTCCTATAAACAGCCACAGGTCGTATTTTCTGCCACAGAAGGACTGCACTGTTTATTAATTCTGAAAACCGTTATTATTTATTATATAACTTGTTGTTATTATTATATAACTATTTTTTATTTTAGTTCCAGTTTTTTCAATTATTGTGAATTTTTAATTTTATTTCAGTAAACGAAAATGGGGCCTCATGGTGGCGCAGTGGATAGCACGTTCGCCTCACAGCAAGAAGGTCGCTGGTTCGAGCCTCGGCTGGGTCAGTTGGCGTTTCTGTGTGGAGTTTGCATGTTCTCCCCGTGTTGGCGTGGGTTTCCTCCGGGTGCTCCGGTTTCCCCCACAAGTCCAAAGACATGCGGTATAGGTGAATTGGGTAAGCTAAATTGTCCGTAGTGTATGAGTGTGAATGGGTGTGTATGGATGTTTCCCAGAGATGGATTGCAGCTGGAAGGGCATCCGCTGCGTAAAACATATGCTGGATAAGTTGGCGGTTCATTCCGCTGTGGCGACCCCAGATTAATAAAGGGACTAAGCCGAAATGAAAATGAATGAATGAATAAACGAAAATGTTTTTGACCAAAAGACGTTTTAGGCTGGTTCCCCTTCGATTCATCTCTGGATGTTTGTGAAATACTGACAAAACCTGAATGCGTATGACATTTCAAGAGAATTTAGATTAGTTGAAGCATATTTTGGTTGTTTGTGAAGTGGTGAGAAAAGAGCATATGTATAAGGCAATTCAGATCAATTTATGTTATTTGATACATAGATTTCTGGGGGTAGGTGACATGCTGACAAATGCTGGTATGCATCGCACATTTCAGACCAATTAGCATCAGTTAATGCATCTCTGGCCATTCAACCGAAAAGCTGGCCATTCAAAAGGAAAAACTGTGTAGATCCATTTTAAATGATTAACATTAATTGAGACGTGCCAATATTCAATAATAAAATATATTGTTATAATGAACATGTGTGATATTGTTATCACTGGCACATCACAATACTGTGAATAGTTATTTATTATATAAACTTTTAGTGTGTATTTTAAGAATATTCAGCTTGTTGTGTTGTCAATGGTTGTTCATTACTCCACCAAATGCTTGAAGATTTATTAGGCTCTTTATTTTCAAACATAACCATTTTCACATTAACATGGCCTATGACACACTGAGATATTGGCAGAAAAAAACTCATTAACACCCTATAATATGGCTCCATTTGTTAAGATCAGTTATTAAACTAAACCCACGATGAAAAAGACCACAAAACCATTTATTAATCTTAATGATGTCAATTCCCTAAGTAATGCCTAAACATTAAAATTTATATTTGTGAAAGTAAAATTCAGTATTTTTTAACTTAGTAATTGTAACAAAAGTGGTTATTTCTCACTGTTGATTTGATTTGCATTAACTAACGTTTACTAATGAGACCTTATTGTAAAGTGTTACATTTTGCATATTAAAAATTAACCTTTTTCACTGCATAAAATGCTTTTATTTAGAGTTCTTGTCTTGTTTATAGTCCAAATATCTAAAAATTCCTAAATCATAGCATAGCAAGCAAAAAAAATGTGTTGTTTTAAGAAATAAAATGTCAAAATTAAGAGTTTTTCCATAAAAAGCAAAAGTTTTTCCTTTTGACATAAGAATATTTTGCCAACACCATTGGCAGATTATTTTGCTTGTTTTAAAGAAAAACACTTAATTAATAATTAACTATTATTTCTGAAAACAGGACAGTATTTTTTGCCTGTCTAGAAAATGCTTATTGATTTAAGAATTAGATATTTACCCCTACCATTTATTTAAAATGAAAAGAAAATCAGACCCTTTTTGTCACTTATGAAATTTTGTAACTCTAAACAAGGTACTTGTATACATATGTTCTGGGAATCTCCCCAAATTGCATTATTCTGGTCCAATGTACGAAACCTACATTCAGATCTAATGGAAACTCAGATCCAATGCGACCCATTGCTTTTTCTCCAGCTGGATGATTCATCACTTTCCTTATCCATCAACCAAACAAAGGATTATATTTGTTGTTCAGACTTCTGCAAAAAAAACAATCCTGAAATTATGGCTGGATCTATCTGCTCCGACTGATCTATGATGGAGGCTCTATCTACTGGACATTACTACAGTAAAAAAACTGTACAATTTTGGTTAAATATGAGAGAGACTGTTTCAATCCTGATTTTGCAACTTCCACTTTTGTACCTGTTATTGCAGTATTACTGTTTTTATTTTACTTTTTGGTTGGCCAATATCAAAAATGTTCAATAAAAAAAGAATAATAAAAAAAGAATTCTTAGGTATTTGTACTAGAAACAAGACAAAAAATATATGTAAGAAAAGCATTTTTGCAGTGTTTGCAGCTTAGCTCAATCTTGTGATAATACCGTGTATCATAATAAAAGCTTCATCATTCATTCATTCATTCATTTTCTTTTCGGCTTAGTCCCTTTATTAATCAGGGGTCGCCACAGCCGAATGAACCACCAACTTATCCAGCATATGTCCTTCCATCCACAGCGGATGTCCTTCCAGCTGCAACCCAGTACTGGGAAACATCCATACACGCTCATTCACACACATACACTACTGCCAATTTAGTTTATTCAATTCACCTATATTCAGTGCTTGTCTTTGGACTGTGGGGGAAACCAAAGCACCCAGAGGAAACCCACGTTAACACGGGTTCTGCCAAACTCCATACAGAAATGCCAACTGACCCAGCCAAGGCTCGAAACAGCGACCTTCTTGCTGTGAGGCGACAGTGCTGCCCACTGCGCCACCGCGCTGCCCCAAAAGCTTCATCAATTAATTGCAAAAAGAAAATTTTATATCGTAATAAGTCTAACTGTTTCACATATTTCTGAGAAATATGTGAGGGCAACACAGTGGCTTAGTGGTTAGCACTATCACAGCAAGAAGGTCGCTGTTTAGAATCCTGGCTGGGTCAGTTGGCATTTCTGTGTGGAGTTACATGTTCTCCTCGTGTTCGCATGGGTTTCCTCTGGGTGCTCTGGTTTCCCCCACAGGTCAAAGACAAGCGCTGAACATAGATGAATTGAATAAACTAAATTGGCCGTAGTGTATGTGTGTGAATGAGTGTGTATGGATGTTTCCCAGTACTGGGTTGTAGCTGAAAGGACATCCGCTATGTAAAACATATGCTGGATTAGTTGGCGGTTCATTCCGCTGTGGCGACCCCTGATTAATAAAGGGACTAAGCCAAAGGAAAATGAATGAATGAATGAAAAATGTGTTTATGTGTTTTCAGGCATTCATGTAGTCTCTCACATTGCAAACTGGCCCACTAGAATAACCATTTGAACACCATATCAGATAAAGTTAACACCAGATTACACCGCTTCATGTGGCTTGTCACACAGCTCTACAAAACGCATCAGTCCACTTTTCGACTTATTAAACTCTGAGCTATGTCCATTCAGAGTCGTCCAAACGACTCCACACACACTGAATACCAAAGAGGCACCGTACACCCTGCGCAGGGGCGACTGAAGGAAACTTTGAGGGGAAAATTAATGAGCTGAAATGGTTACGAGAGATATTAGCACTGCCGTGTGAGCATCCCGGGATACGCATTTGCTAAAAATGCACGCACACACTCACACTTTCCCCATGTGTAGCCGGTGTGTGTTATGAGCTGCGCAGGGCTCGTAAAAGGTGGATCGTGCCTGCGGTTGGGGTTTTGGGCTGGGTTTTTATGGCAGGTAAGGGTGTGTGAACAGCTCTCCTCTGACTCGCAGTCTGCGCCGTGCCAGCATGCCTGGTGCCAGTCTGGCAAAATCACTAGCGTTGAGGGTGCTTCTTTCTGCAGAGTGCTGCATTTACGAAAACATACACTCGCAGCATGCTGAATTAAAGTGCTTATATTAAGTAATAATAGTAACACAATCCAAATATGCTGATGTGAAATCATTGCACAGTATTCCAATGTACTTCAGAGTCACGCAAATATGTTAACGTGATATTTTACCCAAAACTCATGCACCATTTGAGCAATTCCAATGTTATGGATGTGACATTTAAAGTAAAATCTCAAAACATCAATTCACATAGAGAGTATATGTTAACATTATATTAAAGCATCTGTTTATATTTTCCAAAACAACTAACCACAGAGTTATGGGATCAGAAAAATATCAATCTGTAAACATTTTTTATATTTTAAATGAGGAAAATAAACATGCGTTATGGATATGACCAAAAAAGTTTGCGTTTACAGTATACAACATACTTTGTTGAAATTCTGTGAATTAAACTGCACAACCCAAATCAAATAGTGCTAATCAAAAGGATAAGAGATGGCTCACTATAGAACAAACATGATTGATTTTATTTTATTAGACATATTTGCAGTTATGAGAAAAAAAAGCTTCGCTATGGGAGCTTCGCTGATGCGACATCTCTCCGTTATGGATGTGACAGATGTGAAATTGCCACTTGTGTGACTTTGGTAAATCAAATATAGCATTTTTGACAGTATTGTAAAATACAAGCCTACACAAAAAAAACTGAGAAAGGGTTTTGCCATTTTGGTGAAAATATTTTTTTTCATGGCAAGGTTAAAATTTACATGGAATTGCTATTTTTTTTTCCAAACTTGTATGATTTTTTTTTTGATGAAGATATTTTGAGAAACGTCAGTAACAAGTTAATAGTTATCGTTAATATTTACCATCAATTGTTTGGATACCAGTATTTTTCTAAATATCTCCTTTAATGTTGATCAGAAAAACAAAACGCAAACTGGTTTGAAACAAGTGGATGACAAGTAGATTAAAACAGAATAAAAAATTTTAGATGAACTATGTAATGTACTTTTAAATGATCAAAAAATAGCCAAGAAGTCAATTTTGCAACTTTCAGGTATCGTCTTACTTTTCCCAAATCAAATAATCTGTTTTAGTCTAAAATAAAAGAAGTTATGACAGCAAAATGGCTTGTGAAAGTTATTTCATGATGATGTTACAGGTATCTGTGCATAATTTCTGAAGATGTTTTCTAATTACTCCAACAATGCATTCTTCCCCTTTCTAACAAATTCTTGCCATTGGTTAAACAAGACATTTTCATGTCATTCTGTTCCAACAAACAGATAACTGTTTTTAAAGGCTGCAGAGTTTACACTTTTTGAAAAATCAAAATAAACTTTGTCTACTGTTCTTTATAATTAGCACAATTATAACTCAAAATCGTTTTTGCCTAATCTTTCAGTTCTTGTCTGAATAAAAAAATGCCATGTGATGAGGTTTGATGAAGAATGAAATTTTGCATAAAATACTATTGCGCAGTGAAATGTATTGTGCAATGAATTTGCTAATAGTAGTTTGCAAAAAGTAAAACAAAGCAAAAATACTTGTTATGAGGTGATCAGACATGAATACTCACCCATATCACCCTGGCAACCACCTATACCATAAAACATCATGACAGAGATTTTTGCATTAGGCAAACAAAGAAGCAGCATAGATATTTGTACACAGTTGAAGGGAAAATGATTATCCCTCCTGTGAAAAGTTGCTTATAGTGCAATTTAAAGGCTTGAGAAGGTTAATTAGGTTAACTAGGCAAGTTAGGTTAATTAGTAAGTCATTGGACAACAGTGATTTGTTCTGTAGCCAATTGAAAAAACAAAAAATTTTGAGGGAGCTAATAATATTGACCCTAAAAATTGTTTCCCAAAAAAAGTTCAACTGCTTTTATTCCAGCCAAACTAAAATGATTGGAAAATGTTTGGAAAAAGATTACAGAAAATGTCCTTGCTCTGTTAAACATCACATCACTTCACGGAAAAGCTATTAATTTTACCTTCAATACTAATGTATACAAAGTTCATCAGAAACAGTAGATGACAGCACGCTTCGAAAATCAGTTTAAAGCAAGCAAAAAAGCAAGTAAGAGATTTTGGCCTATCCCACGACATCACAACAGAATACGTCCATTTCCAGCGATTCTGCTCAGGGTAAAGGAGAAGAGATGATGTGTCATAAACACTAATGATGATGCGATTCAATCATGAGTCATTTATTGATTGAACTGATGGATTTATATATGGCTGATGGGTGGCCAATCAATGGACCTGGGTCTTTTCTTAAATGGATGGAGGTTAACACAGCCCTATTACCTGCTGCTTGGTTCTACTGTGTTTTTATTACATGCAAAGCCATCATTCACACACACACACACACACACACACACACACACACACACACACACACGTCTAGAGATACATTCCCTAGATGCTCTCACACGCACACGCGCCATTATCACCTTTAACATTCCTAACCACACGTCACACCAGCTGCGTCGTCCCAATGACAGTATCAGCCTGAGCTTTCAACAGCTCCGCCAGCAAATAATTAAAGACCATTATTTACCTTCCGCGAGATGAACAGCTATCTCGCGCCTTTTCCGTATTCCACCTTTTCCTCCCCCCCTGCTTTCTTTCTCTCTTATTCCGGTCTCCCCCCGCAGTGACACGTCTATGTCAGCGCCAATAAATCATTCCCAATTTGTTCCTTCTCCACCAACATGAGCTTTAATCTTCATTTACGACTTACCGAAAAAAAAGGTCTGTTTGTCTGAATCCTCTGATAAAACACTTAAGAAACATGTTTTTTTCCCCCCCCCTAGCAATTGTCAATTGACGTAGCGCATATATTTTTCACCCAAATGTGGCACATGATAAGAGAATGAGGTGTGAACGGTTTGCATGAGACAAATGTCAAAACGTGATGAATATAAAGTGGGTGTATACTGTAGCATTTAAATAGAAAATGATGCAGAATTTATGGACTTTTATGAGATCTAAAACTAGTTTAGATCCATTCAGAAAATATACAGATCATCATTACAGATCACAACTTTAATTACTGTTTATCTGGTCTGAAAAAACACTAATGAAGAGTGTTAATCGTTGATTAAAGAATCCTTTAGACACCAAAGTAATCCCATTAGCTGGGACAACTTCACTCGAAATGATAGAGAATGAATTGTATTAGTAAATATGTAATAATAATCATTCCTTACATTTATATATCGCTTTCTGGACACTCGAAGTGCTTTGCAACTTTTTGGGGGGAAGCATCCACCTGGATAACACGACAGCAGCCATATTACGCCAGAGAGCACACCACACACCAGTTGATTGGTGGAGAGAAGACAGAGTAATGAAAGTTAGGAGAAAACTCTTTTTGGAAAAACATCCTGGGATTTTTAACGTCTTATCTGAAAGACGGGGTTCACTGACAGAATAGTATTCCCTTCCCTATACTGGGGCATTAGGACCCACACAGCCTGCAGGTTGAGCGCCCCCTGCAGGTCTCACTAACACCACTTCCGGCAGCAACCTAGCTTTCCCATGTCTCCCATCCAGGTATTGACCGGGCACACCCCTGCTTAGCTTCAGTGGGCAACCATGTGAGAGTTGCAGAGAGCTAGCTGCCAGCTATATCATTATACACTGATGTCTTCGACATTCCATATCACATTCTTTACTAATGCTAAAGCTGTTCTTTGTAAATAGTTCAAAGACATTAGTGATTAGCTAGAACAACATATAGAACAAATAAACAAATAAATATTCAAATATATAAAAGGTTCACTTGGTGTCATACGCGCAAATACAAAAATAATTCAAAAATGATGCATTTAACAATATAGGATAACATAAACCCTAACTGTATTTAAAGTGTTAAACTCCAAAATGAGAATTATGCTATTAATGTTCTCACCCTCATGTCATCCGAAACCCACATTTACTATTTACAAATTAAGATATTTTAGGTGAAATCTGAGAGCTCCCTCATCCTCCATAGACAGCAAGGTTGGCGACACTTTCAGAAAGCTACCAAAAAAACATCCTCAAAGCAGTCCGTGTGTCTTTAGTGGTACAACCAGAAAATTTTCAAGCTACAAGTATACTTTTGTGCACACACAAAAAACTAAAATAATGACTTAATGACTTTATTCAACAGTTTTTTTGTCCTCAGTGTCAGTATTGCATATCTACATACTTTTTTTATTTATGTGCTCACAAACGTATTCTCATAGCTTTATGATATTCCAATTGGACCACTAGAGGAATATGATCTGTTTTGTTCTTTAAATGAATCGGGAACCTTGCTGTCTAAGGAGAATCAGAGAGCTCTCGAATGTGTCTAAAATATCTTAATTTGCATTTTTAAGATGAATGAAGGTCTCAGGGGGTTGGAATGGCATTAGGGTGAGTAATTAAAACATTATTTAACTTTGAGTAAACTTATTCTACACATTTTTGCAAATATTGTCAGATGAATCTGTCTGAGTTATCTGTCAGTCAATAATAAACACAGAGCCAAAGGTCAAATGTCAAGTCAACCTATGCTCTGTTAAGCAACATAAATTTGAATCTACTTTGGACCAACTTCCAATCTCATACTCTCCTCGTCCTTTAATGGCCTCTGTCTACTCTTAAGTAGAACAAAACCTCCAATCCTCATCCTATTGACAAACAGATTTGTCTAAAACTTTAGGCCATGTCCACACTAATATGTTTTCATTTAAAAATGCATATTTTGTGGATAAAGTAGATTTTAAAATACTCTTATCGTATTGCAGTGTGAAAACTGAAAACGGAGGCTTTCGAAAAAGTTGACGCATTTTCAGCTAACATGGTGGACGACATTGTAAAGCAGATGTTTTGGATGCTGTATATTTTACAGCTTTATAAAAAATGTATGTCGATTTGTAGATGCTACATATTGCCTCTTTTCAATGGACAAGGAACGTTTACTGGGAGCTGTTATTCAGCGGTGGAAGCAGATGACAGTTGCAACATTTTGCCACAAAGTTTCAAAGAGACAGAAAGTAAATAAACACTAAGCGGATATGACGCAGATAAAAGTGTCAGTACATGAACAAAAGCAAGACTTGCATACTGTATTTTGCCACAAAGAGATGTGTTCACTCAGGTCCTCTGGTGTTCCCTCCGGACCTGCGGTGGTGTGCGGCGGAGGGGAGCGTATGTGTCTCAATCATGGCTCAATTACAGCCTTCTTGCCTCAGTATGAGAGATCTGTTATGAATACACAACCGCCGCCACCAATCACCATAACCACTGCTCTCATTACCATCCCTTTAACCGGAGCGATTATTACCCTTTTATTAATGGAGAGAGAGAGAGAGAGAGAGAGAGAGAGAGAGAGAGAGAGAGAAAGAGAGAGAGGGAGAGACGGTGAAAGAGGGAGAAAGGAGATACAGCGGCGCGCAGTAAACGAGTGTCAGGTTCGGTGCACGCACTGAAAAATTAAACCAATTAGGAGTGCCGTTTGGAGCCCCTCCGTTCGCATTCCTCTCCGAGCCACTGAACAGCTCTGAGGAAAGAGAGACAGAGGGAGAGAGAGATAGAGGGAGGAAAAGAAAGAGCGCGGCACTCTATTCTGTCATGCTCGGTGAAGAGCGGAGAAGAGCGCGAGCGAGAGAGCAAACGCCGCCGCTGAGAGGCGGATTAAAAGCAATCTATATCCACATAAATCATTGATTAAATGAATCATGAAATTAATATGTAAATTGTGTGTTTAACCTCTATTTATATACCACTGTCTGTCATCGTAGCGTAAATCTAAAACTAATTGCGATTTCTCGGCGAGCCTGGGAAACTGCAGGAGAGAGACAAGGAGTTGAAGTAGGGAGGGAGGGAGGGAGAGAGAGAGAGAGAGAGAGAGAGGTAAAAGTCTGACATATTTATTAACTAAACGTTCAACTACATCAACTTACTCATTAACAACGGTATTAAGGGAGAGCGGTGAGAAAACCACACTGTTTGTGCTGCATCAGCACTCTGAGCGGAACAAATGTAAGCAAGATTCTTTCTGCGCAGAGAGAGATGGCCGTTTATTGAGGGGAGAAAAAACAAAGCTATTCGTGGTTGTCTAAAAACTATAAAGGCCAATTATATCAATGCTGTATTAGTCACACAGTTCGTTTTTTTAAATGTACTTTGATAAAGCACTTTAACTAACAACTGTTTTAATAATCAGGTTAAGTTGTACTTTTGTTTGTTTGTTTGATTAATATGTTAAGTGCTTTAGCACATGTTCATTGTTATTCATGAAATACAAAAATAAAAGTCTTTCTTAGCCAATAGAATATATATTTTTAAGGCAACACGAAAAAATAATAGACAGGTTATTTAAAAATTATTAAAATGTATGTGACTGCTCATAAAAACTTTGATGATAAAACGCAATTATATCATCAATCATGTTTCTATTTATCAGAAATTATATTTGATTACTTGCATTAATTAAAATATAAATTATGAAACCAGAATTTGTCACGTATCCATCCTTTAAGGCTGTTGATAGAGATTTTTTTGAATTATGTTTAGATTTATTCTATCTGTTTTTAATTATTTATTTTTAGCTAATTTGTATCACTTACATACAATAAATGTATAAATGTTTAATTATATGAATTTATACAATTAGTTTAGTTAAACATACTTTAACAACTGTTTTGATAATGAGGTTAGGCTGTTGTTTGTTTGATTGATTGACTGATTGATTGATTGTTTGATTGATTGATTGATTGATTGATTGATTGATTGATTGATTGATTGATTGATTGATTACACAAGTACAAAAACAGTCAAATCTATAATAAAAATCATGTTCTTTTACATCTATAGTGTTAAACCAGGGGTGTCCAAACTGCTGAGTTTAGCTCCAACTTGCTACAACCCCCCAGCCCCCCAGTTCATTCCACTGTGGCAAAAAAAACATATTTACGTGTTCAGTGTTTTGAGGGATATTTGGTGTCTGACCTACAGTATCCTCTGCTTAGGTATTTCAGAGGTTACTGTAGGTCAAACTATACAAACTATGCATCTAATTTTACTGTATTTTAGGCTATATGTTGATACGAACACCAATTTACCTACAATTGTCTGGTAAACACTTGCGATGTCTGTTGGTGCACTAGATCTGCCGGTGGTCAAATGTATATTTATATTATTTGATCTGTTATTATAATCATTAACATTAATATTCAAAATACAAATCAGAGTGAACTATTTATTGCTATTAAAGGGCTGACCCACCCATACATCTTGTTTTGAGGTCCTTCAGGTGGGGTCAAGCGTTAATTAGGGGGAGTAAATCCCCTCCAAACCCCCCTGTGATTCGCACCCTGGTGTTATACTTACAACAATGCACAACTAGCACTGCGGTAAAACAACTAAATTGAAAATTGCTCAGTGTCTTGATTACTTGTCCGATTAATTAATAGAGTCAAAAGAAATTTCAAATAAAATAAAAAATCACTGTTTTGCAAGTTACTGGTTAATCTGATTGATTGATTGATTGTTTGATTGATTGATATTTTATTTATTCATTTATGTATTTATTTATATTTATTTTTTTATGTATTTATTTATATTATTTATTTATACTTATATATATTTTATTTATTCATTCATTAATTTTTATTTAGCAGTGATAAAAAAACTTTATAAATTAATAGAATATAATTAGAAATAAGGAGATAAAATTATTTGAAACTGATTTATGTTAATATAACTGATTGATTAAAAATTATTACTGAATTAACTGTAATTATTTAAAAGCAAACTTTTGTCCGTTCTTGTTGTTTAAACATTCTTGAGTTATCGATTACAAAATAAATATTATACCATTTTAACAAGTCTAGTTCTCTGTCAAACAAAAAATATATATAGGCTACAAAGTTGCCAAAAAAAATGTAACATATAAAGAGCACAGACATGACTAATCGATAATAACATTCTTACCACTATTCCATTAACGATTTATATTGATCTTATTGATTAGCTGCTGCTGTCTGACATACATCAACCCTGAGATAAAACACAACACCACAGCTGAAATCGTATAAATATCGTAAATACGCTAAAGCTGATTTATTATATATTTTATTACGCACGAATCAAAGATGTTATCTGTGTGCACTTGTGACGGACATATTGTTTAAGGGCTGTTGCAGAGACTACGAAGTTTGTGTGTGTGTGTGTGTGTGTGTGTGTGTGTGTGTGTGTGTGTGTGTGTGTGTGTGTGTGTGTGGGTGGGTGATATAGGTGAGGTGAAGTGATGGGATCGGAGGCCCTTCCTGCCCCAGCTGACATAAACCACACTCTGGACAGTCCAGCGGGCCACAGAGGACCCTGATTTATAGTCAGGCGAAAGCCAGGACAGCCGTGGTGATCTTTCAATAAAACATCAAAAAAAAAAGCTCTGACCCATCCATTACCCACAAGCCCCTGTGGAACAGACGGGTCAGGTGTGCCTGCCATCCCTCACACTGCAATCTCACACTGAGGCACCATGGGAAAAGCCAGGAAGAGAGTGTGTGTACTGTTGAATTACAGCACAATGAAAAAGACAGAGAGAGAAAAGCAGGGTTAAACTACTGTTCAATTCTGTTCATGATTTCGGTTGCTCGGGTAATCGTTATTTTTACCACACGATGGGATGGCTGATGAACTTGGAAAATTTCATAACTAATCAATTGTAAAGTTTTATTTGAGGTGTTTTAGCACGTTCATTGTTATTCATGAAACACAAAAACAAATGTACAATCTTTTTTTAGCCAGTAGAAGTGTATGACGTATATCATAAATCATATTTATTTTTTTATCTGAAATTATATGATAACTTGCATCTATTATAATATAAGGATACCAGAACCTTTCAGACTAGGGTGATGGAGAAAAAATATATATATTTATTTATTTATTTACTTGTTTGTTTGTTTGTTTATATTCCAATTTTATAATTGTATCATTATAATATATATTATAATTATAACTGTATTATTTGTAACCAATAAATAACTTAAACATATTAAAATAATTTTGATTTTGTGTTGCTTTAGCATGTTTTAATTGAGAATTATTTAGAATATTATTGATTTATTCAGTAATTGTTATGTCTGTATAGTAACAATAGTTTATATTAAATATTAGATATATTTAATAATTGATTTATTATTAAAATCATTCTTTTTAATAAATTATTATTATTAACATCATCATCATCATCATCATCATTATTATTATTATTATTATAGTCTTGAGTGGTTCTTGGCATCAAAAGTTGCAAAATCTGACATTGCGATAGTTTGTTTTGCTACGTTATATATTGCTATATGAATATAATCTCACCAGATGATTTGAATAGCTCTATTTGGAAAGATTTCAATAAATAGATCAACTGGGGGTGATCAAGTATTTTTCTATGAAGTGCATCTTCATAAAATAAAATAAATTACAAGCATTTATAAATACAACAGAGCAACAAAAAAGTAAAAGAAGCAGTGCTTTTTGGTTTTCTGTGGAATCTAACAGTATTTAAATACAAAAATGTAACAATCAGATGTAAAATAACATCATTGTATAAAATATTGTATACAATAAAAATAATATCTTTCTATTTTAATAACAATTAAATC
>CAIGQW010055820.1:3023525-3037836 GCA_903798125.1 Danio choprae | reverse complement strand
GGCATCCGCTGCGTAAAACATATGCTGGATAAGTTGGCGGTTCATTCCGCTGTGGCGATATATATATATATACATTTTTGTTATTATAATATTAGTAAATGTATAATCAAATAAAATTTTTATTACATTTATTTTTTGTAAAATCTTTTTTCAAATGTTGAATAAATCTTTTTCAACTTATGGTGAATTTTCTTAATTATTTTCTTTTAAAAATTACTATTCTAAAATATCTCTATAACACAGTCCTTTTAAATGGAACTCAACGCACGCTAATGACGTAGCATCTTGTTTCCCTCTCAGAGACCCAGCTTACATGCGTAACAGGAGACTCTCTTTCAAGTGGAACTCAACTCTGCGTCATGACACAGACACTATGGGAATGCCTATAGCGTCTACATCATGACGTAACGTCTCATTTCCTCTCAAGAGACCACGTTACATATGTAACAAGAGACCTTTTTATTTGCAATAATTTATAGAAAATACAACTATGAATTCATAAAGACACTTATGAAGAGCGTTAGAATATGATTAGTTTGATGCCTCCAAGATCCTTGTAAATGGCATTCTCACAATTTCTCCAAAACTTAATAGCAAGACAGAGAACAGTTGTACTTATTTGAAGCAAAATCCAACAATATTGAAAATAGCAAACCAAATGTTTAGGTTGCAAGGCACATAAACACATAGAATATAGTCCTAGATTTGCTATTTGTTTCAATCCAAAAGCACACATGACTAAGTGTGAAATCATGGCAGTTGTTGTCTTCATTACATCCTACAGGACTCAGTAATTATATTCATGGATGAGCTAAGTAATCAAAACTTATCAAGGTATATGAAGCAGATTAAAAGCACAAGACAGGAATGGTTATTAATAAATCAGTGTAGAACAAGAAGGTGTGCTTAACCACAGAGCATCTAGAAACAGAAACTTAGAATGATTGCTCCGCCTCTGAGTTCTTCTGATTGGTCTACTGCTTTGGAACTGACACTGATTACGGAGTGGCACTGGATTTGAAAGTTCTTTTAACTTGATACGGCAACTAAAAAAGACACAAGTGCGATGGGGCGATCACACCAGGTGCACTTTGCGCGAGTAAATTGCGCTATTTGCAAGTAATTAGACGCTTGAACATTTTGGGTTTACTCGCTTTGAGTTTACATCTGCATGTGCAGTTCACTTCATTCGCCTGGAAAAACACTTCACAACAGATGAAAAATCAGTCCAGTTTTGTTAAAAACAAATGGCTGACATGGATTTTGTTGAGAGGTTAGCTGTGCTTTACGTGATATGATAGGCTGAAAAACAGCATGGCCATGGACTCTTTTGGCACCGTTTCTTGGTCCATCAGATTCTTCAAAGGTGCACCCAACTTGGTGAGTTTCACCAATTTCTCCAGGAGCTGCGCCTGGATGAAAGCCACTAATAGAACAAGACTGGATAACAGCCGCTACTAGGGCAAGCTTCTAACCGGATGACGGCCGCTAGAGCAAGCTCCTGATTGGTTGATGGGAATGTCCGTCAAAGTTCAGATTTTTCAACTGGAGCTATTTGGGGCAAATCACACGTTAAGCGTGTCAAATGCCCAAAACGCTAAATTCAAGTCATGTAATTCGCTCGAGTTGCCTCATTTGCGCTGCCTCATTCACACGAATAACACCACAGGATGTCTAATCACATCTTGACTTAACATTTAAATCACTCGCACTTAATCTGGTGTAACATTGAAAAACATGTAAAAACAGTGCATTGGAATTAAAAAACACATTCAGTCTTAAAGCCATCAAAGCAAAACGAGACCACTGATGCAATTGCTGATGAGAGACGAACACGGTCCACCACAAAAGTAGCAGAGCTTTTATTATCCCAGAGATTTTATGCAAGTCGACAGCTTCCAATCATGATCACGTGGGGAAGAAGCAGCGCTGTTTTATCATACTAAATTAATTTTAACGTTCTGTTACAATGCTGCTCTGTGGGGTCTAATAAAACACACAAGATATTAAAGCGTCTTTGCTGTTTCCATGCTTTCCATAAACAAAAAAAAAAACAGAAATCGAGAAAGTATGACATCAGTAGCATAAAGACACAGGACACGGTCCATGTCACAAGTTTAAATTGCCTATTTCACTGGACGTGAACATTCTTTGAATCATTTGAAACTATAATGAAAGTACATAAGTCAGTGAAATATATAACACTGGTCAAGTGTTTTTTAGACATTACATATTACAACTTTAAAACTAAGCTTCCTTTCCGAGCAAGCCACCCTTAAAGCAACTAACACGACTTGAAAAGAAAAAGACACTGTGCTCTTCAGGTGAACCCATCTGCCCAAGCTATACAGGGGTGGTAATGTGGCGAATTATGGCCTCCAGATGTGGAAGACAACTGTAAACACTCTTGTGAGCAGGGAAAAGCACGGCTTTGTCATATTCTCAGATCTTAGCATCTTTCAAGTCCTTCAAAAAGGCGACTGCAAGAGTCAGAGCGCAGTGTCAAACGCTCGCTTGAGCTTGCCTGTCATTACCATAACCTCTCCGTTCTGCCGCGCAAAATGCTTTGTGCAAACGGATCAACAGCTGCTAGCTCGCAGGAACAGGGAAGTGCAGCGGAACATGTCATGAAATATTAATCGGCATAATTGGGATGCTAGTTAGCGCTTCTTTGACCAGCTTTAGTCCCCTCCAGCGCAGACTCCCGCCCTCTGTGCGAGCGAGCGCTTAGTGTCAAACTAAACTATTAAAGTGGCAGAAGAAATGATGAACTCTTAAAAATGGATTAGATGGGGCTTACGTTTAAAATACTTAGCAAAACGGCTCTAATCATCTTGTTGCCGCCAACTCTGCCACCACACACAATGGAGGGGGTAAGAAAACACCAGCTCTTCCGGTACAAACTACTTTGCCGATTTCAGTGTCACATTCAATTTTCTGCTTCCTGCTTCTCCCCCGGATCCCCATCCAAAAACAAGCATTTAAAACATCAGTCCTAATTAGATGATTAGTGCTTGGAAGGGCAGGAGATAAGTCATTTGCATAATTCAATCATAAGAGTTAGAGATACATATTTCGATGTTCGTTTGTACAATTATCTCCGCTGTCCTGGGGGCTGTGATACTAATGTGATTAAACAATACTCTTGCACGGGGCCTAGTGTCCTCCATTAAAGCACTGCTAGAGGCAAAGCAAAAATTAATTTTAGGAGACAATCAATTTTATTCTACATGACTGTAATAAATATAGCCCGGCTGCAGATGTGTCATTAAGCTCAGGAGGAGACTTTCCCAAAGTCAAAATGACACTATTCTCTTCCTCGCCTGCTTTTTTTTCTCTCTCTCTTTTTCTTTCTCCCTCTCTCTCGTCGCAACTGCAGGTCTGCGGACGGTGAGCGGAAAGTGTCATTTTTCCTATTGTGAGATTTTTGACAGGCCATATCCATCTGTCCGTTTTAACCTCTTATATCACTCTCCCACATCACTGCACATCAGCGAACACCTGCTATTCCTCATCTCCATCGAGACAGTATATATTAAGAGCTAACTTGGTAATTGCGGCTTCTAAATGCTCCTCCAACATCATTTAGCGACTGCGGATGTCAATATGTAATTTGTGCAGATTCATATACGTAGCAGCCTTCTTAATTTGCTTTCGTGATTTCCGCGCCTAAAAGATTCAAGTAGCGCCTTTCCATCACTAATTGACCACATGTGTCTTTGCTTTGCTTCTAATTCATTGGTTACGCATGGGACTAGTTATTAAAGCGCTGTGGCTTGGAGCAGGCACCCGCCAACATTAATGAGAACTCACATGGCCACAAGTTGTTTTATAAGAGCCCGTCAGCAGTTAAGTGCTCTCACGTCTCAAACATGTTCACAAAGAGACAGAGACGGACCAAATAGCCAGTCTGTAACACTGGATATCTGCTTGTCTTTACCAAATTTGTTCAACTACCTGTAATTCAAAGTATATCCCTCCAACTTGCGCTGTGGGCAAGAAAAATCACAGATTATTTGGACTGATCATGCACATATGCAGTGAGAATGTTGCTGTGTGCATCATGCAACATACATACATACAATTGATTTGTGTTGGGACAACATGAAGGAATTAAGTTAACTGATTAGTTTTTACAAGTAGGTTGAACATAAAACAATTAAGTTGTCCCCCCAAAAAACTCAAGAATTGTTGTTGTTTAAGCTCATTTTTAGTAAGTAGTTTGAACAAGCAGCAAACGTCATTTTTAGAGTGTAACAACACACGTATGTGATCATGCGTGTGTGTGTTTTTGTGACATATCAGGACACAAATGTGTACTGTATACATGGGTATGACACAGGTATTACAAAGAGATGAATTATGAGGACATTGCTGTTGCCCCCGTTTTATATATCATCTAATAAATCATACAGAATGTCTATGTGGGGTTTTTTTTTCAGACGGTAAGTGGTAGGGTTAGGTGTAATATGGCGATAGAAAATACAATATGAACACGAGTCATTTTGACACACCCACTTCCGAAACCTATAATGAACGTAAATTTTCGCCACTTCTGGGGCGTGTGCAAAGTTTGGTGAGTTTTCGAGCATGTTTAGACCCTCAAAATCGCGATTCATTCCGGAGAAGAAGAAGAAGAAGAAGAAGAAGAAGAAGAAGAAGAAGAAGAAGAAACAGCGGAATTCCAATAGGCCCTACGCACCGTTCTGGTGCTCGGTCCCAAAAAAACAATGGAAAGCTACGGAATGTCCCCAAAATTCACAAAAACAAACTGGTGTGTGTGTTTGTGTCTGTGTATTTTGCAGAGCTTGTTGTGTGTTTGTCTTTTAGTTTATTGGTAATATTGTTTGTTACATTTCAGGATATAAAACGTGACCTTATTTAAAAAAGACAAAACATAGCCTGAGTGTCCATATTTTCAGGGCCATTGGATATGAGATATGACAGCTGTTCACATACCAACATACAGACACACTAAGCCCGTCTTGATGCTTGAGATTATCTAATTCATAATTTACTGTGCAGAAAGGGTAAAGGAAAGAGTGAATCTGCAAAAAAAAAAAAAAACTCTGAGGAAAAAAAAAAGTGGATGTATAATTAATGGCTGACATTAAGGTGTGCCGAAGGAAGAGCGAAAAATCTGAAGAGATTTGATGAGACAGCGGGGTGTCTCGGGTGTCCGGGCAGGGCTGAGCGTCGCAGCCTCGGGCGAAGCCACAGGCGCTGAGCTGCTGTCCATATGGACCGGGCGCGCACACGTGCACGCGCGACGAAACTCGGAGACCTGCAGGCTCGCGGTCACGCACTGGAGCGCGCACGCCTCATAGGTGAAGTGAAGGTAATTATGTGTATTAGCAGTTGTCCGTCATTATACTTTGTTTTAAAGTTGGCCGATTTATTTAGAGTTTACACGTTACGCGCGATTCAAAATCAATCACAAGATGATAATTATAATTAATCTACATCACATGCATCTTAAAGGTGTCAAACTGTGCATTTTAGGGAATCTTTGAATCGCAGCACTTTTGACGCGCAGTGTGATGGTAGCTCGCGCCTGGGGCAACGATGGGAATTAGACACATTTTAAATTAATGACTAAAAAAAGCAAATCGCTTCAAGAGACGAAAAAAAATATGACAGGCTTTCGAACAAGTAATGCGTTTTATGATTTAACTTGACAATTCCTGCATCTCCTGCTAAAGTGTGATTGGCATTCATGCAAGCAGGGATGTTTCTCTCCTTTTTATAATGTTATTCGCATGAAGTAACTCTCTGGTCAGTGGTGCAATAAATGTTAGTGGACAAGAGCTTTCTGCACTTTTTGATTATTATGTTCGGAGGTTCTTGCACTTGGGGTGGAAAAAAACAGTTAAACTAATCCAATCCACCTTTGCGAAGAGGCAGGAGAGCAAGCACAGATGTTCATCTCTAATGTAATTCCCATTCAATTTCCTAAGTGCAGTCCCCAAGTGCAAACTAGTTTAGTGTTATGTTTAGCTTGCAAATTTCGTTTTAATAAATAATGAATGCATTAAAAACCTGGAGATCAATTGCGAGCTGAGAAATCATAAAAAGCGGGCCGTAAGTGCTGCGTGCGTTTGCTGATTTGGACACTTTCTGTGTGTTACAGATCCCGTTGCGTATTTTTAGGCTTTCTCTGAAACCACAGTGAGCTCCCTATCTAGACATCATATTCAACTGCCGTCAGTCGTTCCGTAAATCTTAATATTCCAGAACAGACTTTGTCCATGTTTTTAAAATACTATTTGCATGACTTTTGGTTCCCCTTTGGGCTTCTAAAACGGATGGAAGACTTTTCTGAGGTCTCTGGCTGTGCAGTCCGTTCCCCATCGAATGATTCTTATGAGCCGGTTCTCTTTAGTGAATCAAAAACTCCGATTGCCTTTTTTTCTTAAAGTAATTTTTTTTTCTGTAGATCGCGACTTAATATGACTTTTTTTAAGCTATTTTCTAGTTAATAAAACATTTGTGAATGAGTTCAAGCTCAATTAACGGACATGCAGGTTATCACAGATTCATAATTAAGTAATAAGTGAATTTTACATAAAAATTTTATTGTTTTTTATTGTTGTTTTTGCATTATTTAAAGTATAACTAGACTGTAATCTTATATATATATGTCACCTAAAAAAAGTCTGTGAATATTGTCTTTGTAAGCACTTTTAGCAATAATTGTTTTAAAATATCTGATTTATTACATCTGTTTTGCTGGAACTGTATGATTTGTCAAAGCCGTAAATGCATCTTCCAAAAAAACAAACATTCTAACAGTACAAAAATATCACTAAATAATGGACCTGCTAGGGATTTGTTAAGAGAAAGCAGAACCAGTATCATAAAATTCAATAAGATTCCCATACCTATCCATTTTAATTGGTCTATGTACACATGCACAAGAGGAATGCTGTAGGTCATTGTTGCTTTCATGTTTATGAAAATGTGACCCGCTTAATTCTGTTGTTCTCTAGTTGTGTTACTAGAATGCACCCTGTTTGAACACTCCCTAAGTAGTCAGTTATTTGTTTAAAACATTGCTGTCTCCTAGCAAGTGATCGTCCACACTTGCAGCACCGTGGCCATCCTGTACAAACTGATGCAAAAGACACCCATTTGTCCTAGCTTAGCCCTTTTCCCAACGAGCCTGAGCTGAAGGAAGAGAGGAGAGAGAGGGAGAGAGAGAGAGAGGAGGCGAGGGGCCAGCGCACACATTAGTTTCAGCCATCTGGTAGCGGGACGGTGGATGATGTTTAAATCTGACTATAAAAGCGATGCTTGCGAAGGTGAACTGTAAAGCAACGATGGCGAGGAGCAAATTCAATTTCAGGGCGGCCCATTGCTCGGGCAATTTCATTATCCGACCGTATGCTGCAATCTGACAGAAGAGTGAAAAGTGCAGCGTTCCGCACCTCATTCTCTTATTGTCCATTTTGCCTGGACTCAAAATTAAACAAAATAATGTTGTAAAAACGGTCTCTCCCCCGCTCACTTTTCTCCTCGCTCCTCATTTCTAATTATATGTGCATGGCAGATTGATTCAGAACTGCGCAGAGCCCAATAAAGTGACGGGGGATTCTTCTGGAGGTTGTGCTGGGGATGTTAAAAGGTTAATTACCGAACCTTGCCCAGAATGGCCATCTGGATACGCGCTCTTTCTCTCTCTCCCTTAAACACACGTGTTCATCTCCTCACACACATACACACTTTCACTGTGCAAAAAAGTGCAATTTAAGACCACGTTCCTGAACCTGCTCCCTCCAACCAATTTTCAATATCTGACCTTTTACCTGTGAGAAAGTAAGAAAATGGAAATAGAAAATTGAAAATACTAGACCCGATGCAAAGCACTTCATGGAGAAGAATACATAGAGTTACTGAAGTTGCAGATAAGCCTTACAGGTTTTGAACTTTAAGGGATGGAAGTTATATAACTACAAAATGTTAAATATTATATTTTAAAACTGTTTTGTTCCTAAGTCAAATTACATCAAGTGTATTTCGGAAAGCAAAGATGTCGTAGTTTTCATACCAACATATAATTAGAGACTTTTTTTCCCCTTTGGATGATAAAGGTCTTTAAAGAAATGTAGCTCCCTTGAGTCCCACCACACCAATCACACACACATACTGTATACACATAAGCTGATATTGCTGGAGGTGCCTGAGAACACTAATGCGTCTGTCATGATAACAAGCTAAGAATAACATCCCCACACCAAAAAGAGCCACAGATCCAGGAGAGGTGTTTGCTGTGATTTATGCAACATGGCCCAACACCTTATTCAAATAAGACACGGGACATCATGCAGACAAATGGCGTATCAAACAAGGATTCGAGATCCGGCCCTGGATATGGCATAGGTTAAAAGTGCATTAAATGTTAATGTCTATTCATGTGAGCCGGACTCAGTGGAGCAAATAAAAGAAGTGAAATACAATGAAGTCTGACCCCTAGTCCAAAGAGCTGTCACCGTATTAGAGCAAAAGGAAATAAATATGTATGCATAAATTATATTAAAAGTTTCTAAACACTTAATGAACAGTGTTTTTGAAGTATAATAAGCATTGCGGTCACTTGATAAATGAAAACCTTCTGAAAAAGACTAAATCAGAAAGGACTTAAATAAAAGGTACCTTCTCCATAATTGTTATAAAAACAAAAAGTATAAATGAATGATCAAGTTTTTCTTTATATAATCATACTCTTTCACTTTGTTTTTTGTGTCATTAGTTACTGACATAGATCAAGTTCAATAGGCTAAGTATAAACAGAGTTTAACAATAATAAAATATTTGCCTCTTTTAAATTAGGGCAGCTGAAAAACTATTAATATTTACACTTGCATCTTTTAAATCAACTTGCATGTGTATACGAGTCATGTTATTGTTTTAAGTTTACTTTATAATTTAGCAAATAAAATGCCCATGTTTGCGTTGGAATAAACGTTCTAAAAACGGAATGACTACAGGGAGGAAAATGATTTTGGAGAAAAATTCTCGCTTGAAAGCTGTCATTATTTTTACGATAACTATTACTGCATTTTACAAGTATAGTCACTTGCTCTGAAACGGACAAGAGGTCAAAAGTGCAGGTGGTTTGGCACTTGGTAGAAAGAAAAAATAATAATTGGAACCTATTTTAGACAAAAGATTTTAGGCATTTAATGTTTTTGAGAAGCACTTTTCAATAACTTTTCAATAACATATAAAAAAATTATTAGCAAAATAAAAATCAACAAATTTTAAAATGTATCTGCGTTACAAAAGAAAAGTAAAAAAAAACGATATATTCCTATATAATCATATTTTTAGTAAATTATTTTTGTTAATGACGTTTTCAATACAAGTTGCGTATAACGCATTACCAACTTTTCCAAAGTACACCACAACTCGATTATTAGTTCTGGATGAACTTGAAAAGAGCATCAGACTCCACACATTTGAATATAAATGCATAGGCTGTGTGTGATTTAAGACTTGCCTGGCATTGGTGCAGTCGTTATAAAGTGTCTCGAAGTCTTTTCGAGTGATGAGTTTGCACCGGTTCACGCCCGGTTGAATGGCTCCGAGTCCGCGCAGGATCCGCACCTGCTCCACCGTGCACACCACCGGACATATATCCAGCCGCTTCAGCTTGGTATACACGGTGTGCAGTCCGCCGACCAGGTGCTTCAGGAACAGGTCGAACACCTGCGGGAGGCAGATGAGCTCCTGACCGTCCACGGTGAACGAGGCCACTTTCACCCCGTGCACCTCCACCATCTTACACTCGTTATTGTGGACACTACCGGGCCCGTTCCCATTCGTGCTGCCGCCGCCGGTGATGAAAGAGTTGATCATGCTGCTGGTCAGTCGCGGGGACTCGGCTGGGCTGGAGTACAGAGAGTCGGGACGGAACAGGCTGCTCGCGCCCCCGGGAGTGGAGGTCGGTGAAAGAACCGGAGGAGTTGCGGATACGGCCATAGTTTACGCGAAGTTTCCTCCTTTCCGTACTTTTGAGTCAAGCACACCTTTGCTGGCTCCTCGGATTGTTTCGCGGTTTCACTCGTCGTTTCTCATGCGTCTGCGGTAGCGCCTGCTGATGGTCGGTAATGTGCAACTACCTTCCTCGCGAGTGAGATGGATAGAAGTGTATCGCACTCAGCGATTCAATTAGCCAGCCCACTACATGCCGGAGTGACAGCTCTCCCAGCCAATAAGGAGCGGCGCGGCACACGCCTTCAATTATTATTGGCCATCTGCCAGTGGTGGGCGGGGGCTTGTGTTCACTATCAAAAGCAAATACAACTTTTTGGATTGCTCACGCATACAGATAATAAATACATTTCTCCCACGTCTTTAACTTTTAACCACTGCTTTCATTTTAATGAGAAGCTTTCTTTCATAAGTTTTTTTAAATAAGTATGTTAAAACTGATAATTTAGATTTTATTAAATGTTATATATTTCCCAGAGATGGGTTGCAGCTGGAAGGGCATCCGCTGTGTAAAACATATGCTGGATAAGTTGGCGGTTCATTCTGCTGTGGCGACCCCAGATTAATAAAGGGACTAAGCCGAAATGAAAATGAATGAATGATAAATGTTATATAAAGGAATTCTAAATATGATTATTTAATATACATATACTTAATTATTTAATATAATTAAATATAGTTATTACACTTCCATTATTATTGAAATATAACCCTATTTTGTAGAGGTCTCAAAAACAATTCAGCTTTAAATAACTCTGATATTATCAGTAACTCTGATATTAACTAATATAAAAAAGTACAGTGTAACTATTAGTTTAAATACTGAGTAGAACATTAATTACTTACTATAAGGTTAGGGTAAGGGTGAGGGTTAGAATTAGGGTTGGTTATGCAGAATTAAATGTAATTATTATAGTAAGTGTGTAAGGGATACCTTAAAATAAAGTGTTACTAAATTATATGAATAAATAGATATGCAGCATATCATTTTATTTGCATGATCTGTTTTAAAATGAAGCCAATGATGTCCAAAAGCAAAGTTTTCAAAAAGGTCCAGAACATTAATGTTATCTCCACTACATATAATAAAGGTAAACTAAGGTGAACTAACTTTACTGTCTGCTTTGAGTAAGCACTTCTGTGGTTATATAACATTGCCTTTTAGGTACTTAAAAAGATAGAGTTCTGCATTTTAAACATTTGACCTCATTTGAATCTTGCTTCATTTTCTTGAAGATTATTATGGTTTTTGCTAGTTATATTTTATTATTGGGGTTTTGCACCCATCATTTAAAAAAATTACTGACAGCAAAGATTATTTATATGACTTAATTTATGTGTCATTCATTTATCAGACATCCCATTATTTATTAATTTGTAATGTTTCCCAACTAAACATATTTGCAGTTGAATTCACAGAACTGAACTGATTTGCTGATAAGATTGATAAGATGAAAAAAAGAGCTACAACAGCTATACAGTTGAAGTCAAAAATATTAGCCCTCCTGTTAAATTTTATTTCCTTTATATGTTTTCCCCGATATCTGTTTAATGGAGAGAAGATTTTTTTCAACACATTTTTAAGCATAATAGTTTTAATTAACAACTTATTTCTAATAACTGATTTCTTTTTTTTTCTAACAACTGATCTTTGCCATGATGACAGTACATAATATTTTACTTGATATGTTTAAAGGTACTAGTATTCAGATTAAAGTGCAATTTAAATGCAAGTTAGAGTAATTAGGCAAGCCATTTGTTCTGTAGCCAATCGAAAAAAAAATATTGCTTAAGGGGCCTAATAATTTTGACCTTAAAATGCTTTTGAAAAAAATTATAGCTAGTTTTTATTCAAGATTAAATCAAACAAATAAGACTTTATACAGAAGAAAAAAATTAATAGGAAATACTGTGAAAATGTCCTTAGTCTGTTAAATATCATATATATGATATATATATTCGAAAAAGAATAAACACAGCAGAAGAGGGCTACTAATTTTACCCTCAACTATATAACCACAGAATGTATCAGAAATGTATTTATACTATATAGATTGTAAATTAAAAAAAGCACTACAACATGTTTTAAAAATGTCAATCTAATATTTTTTCTTTAAATACTTTATCTTTGCTCTCATCATGAACCACTTAGTGAAGCAAATGAGGACCTTTGTAAATGAGAATCTTTATATAGGTTCTTTTTTTAAATCATTGTAAGATTAAAATTAATGTAGGAATCATGCTTAACCTTTGAGCCTGTGTAACTTTTGTGGGAAGATTAATATTATAATGAGTGCCTAAATGCCATGCAAATTTCTGCCAAGTACCCGCTGAAATTAAAAGCTAGGTGGCAATCTAGGAAATTAGATACATATTTTACCTGGCTTTCAATCGCACCTCAACCCTTCGTCTTATATTTAATCTTAATGAATACCTGATTAACATACCTGGCCCTGCAGGCACACACAAGCACCGCCCACTCCAGCAACCTTCCAGCACCGCCTCTATGCTCCATATGCATATTCACGGATTAAAGGCATATGATGGAACTACATACATATACTAGCATATATTACAGTGGAATTAGATTTACATCCTGGTTTCAGTCTTAAACAGCAACATCATTTGAGAAATCTTAATAAAATATGAATAAATGAATGAATGAATGAATGAATGAATGAATGAATGAATGAATACATTTACATATAGCTTTTAAAGGGTTAGTTCATCCAAAGAAAAATAATTATGTTATTAATTACTGACTCGTTCCAATCCCCTGAGAATTTTGTTCATCTTCGGATACAAAGTACTAGTTACAGTTAAATCACTGAATTCCCATGAGATGTTTCGACAAGGGTTTTGGTTCCTTTTCTGGACACACTGGCTCACAGCAGGAAGGTCGCTGGTTCAAGTCCCGGCTGGACCAGGAGGCCTTCCTTTGTGAAGTATGCATGTTCTCCACGTGTTCATGTAAATTTCCTTCAGGTGCTCCAGTTTCCCCCACAGTTCAACAACATGTGGTATATGAATTGGATAAACTAATTTGACTGTAGTGTATTAATTTTTGTGAATGAGAGAGTGTATGGGTGTTTCCCAGCATTGGGGGTTCATGCATCTGCTGGTAAAACATACATTACAGTTCAAACGTTTAGAATCAGTTTTTTAATATATAAAACAATTCTGATCACTAACGCTGCATTTATTTGATCAAAAGTACAGTAAAAAAGGTTAAATTGTGAAATGTTATTACAATTTAAAATAACTATTTTCTTGTTCAATGTAGGTTCAAATGTAATTAATTTCTGTGATTCAAAGCTGAATTTTCTTCATCATTACGCCAGTCTTCAGTGTCACGTGATTTTTCAGAAATCATTCTAATGTGATGGTTTGCTGTTCTACTAGTAATTATTGGTATAAATCACTAATAATGATTTTTACAATTATCGGTGCTAAATCTTTATTTTTGTCTTGAATCATAGATTCATGATAACTGTGATACATCTTACTTTTAGGATTCTTTGATAAAAATAAATAATACCTGTTATAAGTAAAACGTGGAGGATCTTTATATACTTGTCAAATGTTACTTCTTGACCACATCATAATACTAGAATATTTGAAGAATTGTGTGACACTGAAATAAACAGCATTAATCTCCAATAATTAACTGAATTTTAGACTACGTTGAGTAAAATAACGGACATCATGGTGGCACAATGGGTAGCATGGTCACCTCACAGCAAGAAGGTCGCTGGTTTGAACCTTGGCTGGGTCAGTTGGCATTTCTGTGTGGAGTTTGCATGTTCTCCTCGTGTTTGCATGGGTTTCCTCCAGGTGCTCCGGTTTCCCCCAAAGTTGGCGGTTCATTCCGCTGTGGCGACCCCAGATTAATAAAGGGACTAAGCCGAAAAGAAAATGAATGAATGAATGAAACACTTTGATTGACATTATTCCTTTGTACATATCATCAGAGGGGGAAAGCCCCACCCACTAGTGACAATCTCTCCCTCATTGGTATGTTAGTCTTATTTTTAAATTTGCCATTATGCTGTCACATGGGCATCTGTAGCACAATTTCATTTAAATTTAAAGGGACAGTCACCAAAATGGCACAATTGTGATCAAAACATATAAGGGACAGTTTCAAGAGTTATAAAACATTATTTGTGAGGTGAAATTTCACATAAACACTTTCGGGACATCAGAAACATATTTTACATCTCGTAAAAACGCAATAATATTTCACAATTTAACAGTTCTTACTGTATTTTGTGAGTGAGTGAGTGAGTGAGTGAGTGAGTGAGTGAGTGAGTGAGTG
>CAIGQW010055820.1:2996805-3009046 GCA_903798125.1 Danio choprae | reverse complement strand
AGAAAGCACATGACATAAACAAAGGATGACGCGGACGAACACTGACACATTCATTTTCCTTTGGCTTAGTCCCTTATTTATTAGGGATCACCACAGCGGAATGAACTGCCAACTATTCCGGCATATGTTTTACGCAGCAGATGCCCTTCCAGCCGCAACCCAGTACTGGGAAACACCCATACACTCTTGCATTCACACACACACACACACACACACACACACACACACACACACACACACATACACACTCATACACTACAGGTCAAATTAGTTCATCCAATTCTCTTATACCGCATGTCTTTGGACTGTGGGGGAAACCGGAGCACCTGGAGGAAACCCACGCCAACACGGGGAGAACATGCAAACTCCACACAGAAATGCCAACTGGAACCAGCGAACTTCTTGTTGTGAGGCGACAATGCTAACCACTGAGCCACTGTGCCTGTTGTAAAGTTTATGTAAAGTGTATGGCTTTTTTTGTGCATAATTCTGAGATTCTATAGCTGTGCATGTGCAATATACAGCATACATTTGATACAGTCTATGCAAAATAGCTCTTTCTATTGTTTTTTTTTGTTCTTTGCTTTCTTTATCTGAATTGTTAAAATTGTATGTAAAAATAAATGAATAAATAAATAAATATTCACAATATTGGGGCGATGCGGTGGCGCAGTGGATAGCACAATCGTCTCACAGCAAGAACGTTGCTGATTCGAGCCTCGGCTGAGTCAGTTGGCATTTTTGTGTGGAGTTTGCATGTTCTCCCTGTGTTCGCGTGGGTTTCCTCCGGGTGCTCCGGTTTTCCCCACAAGTCCAAAGACATGCGGTACAGGTGAATTGGGTAAGCTAAATTGTCCGTAGTGTATTAGTGTGAATGAGTGTGTGTGGATGTTTCCCAGTGATGGGTTGCGGCTGGAAGGGCATCCGCTGTGTAAAACATATGCTGGATAAGTTGGCGGTTCATTCCGCTGTGGCGACCCCAGATTAATAAAGGGACTAAGCCAAAAAGAGAATGAATGAATGAATATTCACAATATTCAAAATGAATATATGAATAATATTCATTCATTCATTCATTTTCATTTCGGCTTAGTCCCTTTATTAATCTGGGGTCGCCACAGCGGAATGAACCGCCAACTTATCCAGCATATGTTTTACGCAGTGGATGCCCTTCCAGCTGCAACCCATCTCTGGGAAACATCCACACACACCCATTCACACTCATGCACTACGGACAATTTAGCCTACCCAATTCACCTGTACCGCATGTCTTTGGACTTGTGGGGGAAACCGGAGCACCCGGAGGAAACCCACGCCAACACAGGGAGAACATGCAAACTCCACACAGAAAGGCCAACTGACCCAGCCGAGGCTCGAACCAGCGATCAGCGACCTTCTTGCTGTGAGGCGAACGTGCTACCCACTGCGCCACTGTGAGGCCCTATGAATAATATATTATTCATAATTTTTAACGCATGTTTTTGTGGTGACATTAGACCAGAATATGTTCTTAGTGTTTCAAAATATACAAAAGAAAGAAAAGTTTTAAAAGACAAAAACACATATCTTTGGCATGATATTATACGTAGACCATAAGTTTATGTAGGCCTATGTTTCATGGCTGATATGTATTCATCAGGCTCCTTCGTCAGCCGTAGATTCATGGACTGAGGCTCACTGATAACTGATCTCTAATTTAATTTATATTTACGGTGAGATTTATAATGCAATAATGTTCTCGTGGATGTTTCATTTGGAGAGTTTATGAGGGGCCTGGCAGATGGTGTCATTGTACATTGCTTCGCCACTGCTCACCTCTCTCTACTCAAGATGGCCACCCTCAAAAAACAAAAAAAAGAGCTGAGGGAGAAATGAAATGAACTGTGAAGTCTCCTTGAATTCCACTTCAAAGTTGCAGTTAAGTACGAAAAACTTTGCCGCAGTATTTAGAAAATTACTGACTGAACAGACGCCAGATCTTTGAACAAACCCTGCCGGCGAAGGCTGCAATTTATACAGTCTAGTTATCGTTGATGAATTGTGTACTTTTTTCCTACCCCGAATCTTAATCTTAATCCTTTTTAATCAACGTTGCCTCTCCAAAGTGCTTCTGTGATATAAGAGTTAAGAAAGAGATGCTAGGACCCATCCATGGAGACATCTTTGCCCGGCCTGAAAGTATTAACAGGCAACAAAACAGCAAAGTAGATGTACTCTCTAAGCACAGAAGCCGTGAATTGAGGACTTCATCTCCGCCGGCTCTCAGAAGCAAGCATCAAAGCTGGAGGAACTCACAGAAGACTGCAGCGAAAGGTGCAAGATAAAGAGTGCTTGATTCTTGCAGGAAAGCATTGTAGCTCTCGTTGCCTTGATTTCGCTTTCAAAACCAGCCAGGACTAAATGCCTCTGAACATACGGGGTGATGGCACATGATGAAACCCCACACAAACTGATTTCAATCCGCACAGGTTTTGCTTTTCATTTCTCCCTCGGATTAAAAAAAAGAGAGAGAGAGCCATATCCCCTGGAGAACAAGCCGTTGACACGAAGACACCCCTCCATCACAAACTCTCTTGTTAAAAGCATCCCTGGTGCGTCAGATATGAGAGCGAGGGAGAGCGAGCAAGAGAAGAAAAAAGGGTTCTCCTGTTGTAAGCCATCTGTCTTGTTTTCCGCCGTTGTTTTAAGCATGGACAAGACGTGCTTAAAAAAGCAGACTGGAGAAGATCAAGTGTCACCAATCTGTCTTTTTTGAAGCTATAAACACCTGTCCCCATTCCGGCCTCAGAAATAAGTATCAGTGACAAAGACTGTGATGTTAAAGTCGAGAAAGCTGCGGAAAAGAAAAGGTCTAAAGGGTTATCTGCGCTACCTCTTTCTGCTGCAGGAGATATGGTCATCTGTCTTTGTTTACCAATGGACTACTGTAAAGCGCACACACAAAAAAAAAAACATTCTGAAGATCTATGGCATATGCAAAAAAAGAAAAAAGAAAAAGGAAAGCAAGTTCTTCACAGCGTGATTATACATGATGATTTTTCAAAACCATTGACTGGCGATGAAGAAAGCCTACAGAAACATCTGGAACATGTAGATAGGAATATTCACAGAATAGACAAAGCTGCTCTGAAATGTATTCTCCGGTGCATTCTGGCATATCTCGAGATAAGGAGAATGTTCTCAAAATATATGAATTATAAGTGGGCAACCTTAGCTTCTAAAAAGGGCCTTGCTTTGTTTTAGGAGCAAATGGTTCAAAAGCTTACTTTGGAGATATCTGTAATCCTATAATGGGAAAAAAATGTAATTTTCATAAAATTATTACATCAACTTTATTTTGCAATGCTGTTTAAAAACTGTTGGTAACACTATATTTTAGCGTATCCTTGTTGCACGTGTTCCACACCGTAAAAAAATCTTTCTGCCTTACATTTAAGTAAGAAAAACAGTTATTTTTTGGTTACCAGATTAACTTTTCTAGTCATCTCAATTTACATCAATCAAACTGACTAAAAATATTAAGTTTAACTTTGTAAAAATTTAGTTGAAATCTGGTTAACTTACATCAAATTATTTGTTGGCTTGACTTTTTGTCATTACATTTTGTACTTACTATGGTAAATACAATTAATTTAGCATAATTACATGCATCTAACCCTAGACACATAGTAAGTACATGCAATTAAATATTATTACTCATTCATTCATTCATTTTCATTTCGGCTTAGTCCCTTTATTAATCTGGGGTCGCCACAGCGGAATGAACCGCCAATATTATTACTCATCATTAGTCAAATTACTTTAACTGTAACAAGGACACCTTCAAATGAACAAATTTGTAGAATGTAAGTATCTGGAATCAAATCTTAGTTTGTAAAAACAAAATAAAACAGAATAAATGGTAAATCCAAACTACTTTCAGTGAGAAATAAGAAAACTTATACATTGTAAAAAAAAAAAAAAAAAGTACTGCTCAAATAAATAAAAGGAAAACTTAAACAGCACAATGTAACTCCAAGTGTTGCCTTCATTTTTTTGAGCAGTTATATAATAAATAAGTCATGACAACATATGGTTTTATGTTAATTAAACTAAATTAATTATGTTTCTAGCTAAGTTATACAGGCTGTTTTAAGTCAGTTTAATGGCATTTAAGTTTATATGACTGATAAGGTTAATTTTGACACAAATGAAACATTTAAGGCAGCTAGTAAGACTAGTGCAATAAAACTGCGTATACAATCTTGTTTTTAATCTTCATAATTTACATCTGACAAGCTTCACATACAGCATATGATTTTATGTTACTTAAACCTTTTTACTAAGTTAATCACATTTCAACTTTTTTTATAAGTTATACAAAATTTTATTATTTGTTTTTTTTTTTTTCAAAACATCATATTAATACTAAACCAGCAACATCTTGCTGTGAGATGACAGTGCTAACCACTGAGCCACTGTGCCACCTTCATTCAGTCATTTGTTTATTCATTCAGTCATTACTTCATTCAGTATTGTTTTTAATGATGTGTCAGGTCTTTTGACTTGACAATTTTTTATTGTTTTACACATTATGAAAATGGGGCGACACAGTGGCTCAGTGGTTAGCACTCACTGCAAGATAGTCATTGGTTCGAGTCCCGGCTGAGACGGTTGGCATTTCTGTGTGGAGTTTGCATGTTCGCCTTGTGTTCACGTGGGTTTCCTCCGGGTGCTCCAGTTTCCACCACAGTCCAAAGACATCCGCTATTAGTGAATTGAATAAACTAAATTGGCCGTAGTGTATGTGTATGAATGAGTGTGTATGGATGTTTCCCAGTACTGGGTTGCAGCTGGAAGGGCATCCAATGTGTAAAACATGCTGGATAAGTTGGCGGTTTATTTTCTTTATTATTTCAGTATTTAAGCATATAAAAATGGGCTATTGTTGTACTCATCTTTAATTTCTTCTAATAATGAACAGTTAGGTGTCTTAAGATGTGTTTTTGTTTTAATGCGTCTTGATAGCTGGCTGTCAGTGACTTTGAGAGCCAGAAGGGTATTTTGACAGCTCATCATTAACACCTCTTGCCAACTACTGCTATTTGAAGAAACAATATTCTGTTGTTAACAGCAGCTGGGAACATAAGCCATCGGCGAAGAAAAAAAAGTGTAATTTTGATCAAATTTAAAGAATTCCTTTCTCTTTTCAATATTGCTATGAAAGTGTCATAAGCTGGATAATTTTTAAATGGCTTTATGGTTTTAAAAAGGATCATTGAACTTTTCATTGGGCATGAAATAACTTTTTAGATTGGTAAGACTTGTAACTTCTCAGTTGAAAAATAATTATTATATCTAGGCTATAGGCTACTTGTGTTTTGTTACAATTGAAATAAAAATAACTATTAATAACTGATTTAATATTTATGAATTGGCCATCGCTGTGTTAGCTAGTATATCAACAAAATCTGCGAATATTCTAAATATTTCGGTTATAAAACATTATGTTGCGTTTTTAAGCTGTTTATGTGCTTCAATCTCAAAGGTTTTTTAAACTCAGAAGTTTACGTCAGACTGCTGTGTGTCACGTGACAGTGTGTGTGGTTTCAAGATGGCTGCGGAGGATCTCCCGTCTCAATTTGATGTTGTCATTCTCGGAACAGGTATGTAATGGCTACGTTAATGTTACATATTTATAATCATGTGCTCGTTGGACATGTGTTTTGTGCCTGTGTTTAAAAAGTAGGATGACAGGTTCAGTGATGTGCTACAAACACGTGAAACGGACACAGTGACATGTAACGTTACAGTACGCTAATGCTAACAGTGGTCTTTCACACAAAATGAAGAACGGCATTTAAATATTTGTTATGACAGTTATGTCATTGTTTATATGTATAATTGGGGGAAACCGTAAAGAAAAAGCGAAAGAATAACGTGGTGTGACGTTAACTGGTTAGTGATGCTGAATCACTGATGAGACAGCTGGCTTAACAGTGTCTCTTTATTATACATGTCTTTATTTATTATGTCTGAATTCTGTTATTCCTGAGATATTTGGATGGTTTGTTATATATATAACTGGGGTTTATGGTACTTGAGCGACACCTTGTCTCGTTTTGTTCTTTAAATCTTATGTGGCTGTCCTTGAATAGACACTTTCTAAATTAAAAGCACAACAAGATCAAAATATCTGCTTTTTATTTATTTTATTTATTTAAAGCTGTTTGACTTTTTCACTGGAGTGGACAGTGGATAGAGGCTGATGAAAGGTTGATCAGATCCTGTGTCTCTTGGCATCAGTATTTCTTTCAGGCACGGTGTGTATAATACTGTCTTTTTGCTTCTTCACAAAATGTACTGTCTTTTAAATCTGGCTGAACATCTGAAATACAACAAATCTGAAGCACATGGCTATTATTATTATTAACAATAACAACAAAAACAAGAGAGACTGAGTTAGAAGTAGTTGCAGTGGTTGAAGTAAAATCTGTCCTTTATCAGTGTGTCAAATTATACAACTTTATTCCAAATGGTTCTATGTGCTGCCATAGACAATAAGCAAAATAACTGGAACAATTTTGCCTAAGGCTAAGCCAATCAGAGAAGGACTGCCTTTCCAGAACATAAGCAAAAAAGATTTTGATTACCAAAACAGTTTTTTTGTTTTGTTATAATATATTATCTTGCACAGGTTAATTGCTCTCATTAAGAGTAACAAAGTTCACTAGCAAAATAAACTTTTAAATTATTATTTTTTTAAAATACATTTTGATTTACTATGGGCTTTAATAATCATATTTGTGCTGTCAAATGATTAATCATGTCCAAAATAAACGTTTGTATTTACATAATATTTGATTGTGTACTGTGCATATTATGCAACCTATATATAAATGTATACATCTATGTATGTACCTGAGAAAATGGTTATTTATAATTATCTGTAAAATATATATATACAGTTGAAGTCAGAATTATTAAACCCCTGAATTATTAGCCCCCCTGTTTATTTTTTTCCCCAATTTCTCTTTAATGGAGAGAAGATTTTTTCAACACATTTATAAACATAATAGTTTTAATAACTCATTTCTAATAACTGATTTATTTTATCTTTGCCATGATGACAGTAAATAATATTTTACTAGATAATTTTCAAGACACTTCTATACAGCTTAAAGTGACATTTAAAGGCTTAACTAGGTTAATTAGGTTAACTAGGCAGGATAGGGTAATTAGGCAAGTTATTGTATAACGATGGTTTGTTCTGTAGACAATCGAAAAATAGCTTAAAGGGGCTAATAATATTGACCTTAAAATGTTTTTGTTTTTTTATTTAATTTTCTCCAGAAGAAAAAATATTATAGGGAATACTGTGAAAATTTCCTTGCTCTGTTAAACATAATTTGGGAAATATTTTAAAAAAAACATTTTTTTTTTTAAAGGGGGTTAAATAATTCTGGTTTCAGCTGTATAATACAAATGATATCTATTTAAATATTTTAGTATATTCGATAATAATATATATTTTTTCCATGTATACTGCGAAATGTAAATAAGTTGCCATGCTTTGTACTTTCAACAAGAAGTTATAGTTTCAGTATTTTTACAAGAATTGTAATTGTTTATATTTAGTTTGGGACTTCATCAATGGATTTGCTTTTCAGTGTTTGGACTTCCAGCAGTGAAAATTAAACCACACTGAACTGAACGTCAACTCTGAAAAGACACAGTTTCAATTTACTAGAACTTTTATGTTAAGTTGCTTTGACACAATCTACATTGTAAAAGCGCTATAGAAATAAAGGTCAAATGAATTGAATCGAATAGTTGTTTTTTTTAAGGAAAAAACTGTTTCATGTCACCTTTAAGTGTTTACATATTTATATTGTCATATTTACGTTTTATTTTCCTGTTACATACTTGGGTGAGAAGATGTTACATAACTTTTTATGATAGTTATAAGGTCTGTCCACATAAAACGGTGAAATGTGACGCACTGCAGAATTTGCTTTTATTCTAGTCATATTTTATTTTCTATGTTTATGAGGTTAAAAATAAAATGCAAAATAATCAAATAAGATCAAGTCATTTTCTTTTCTTAAATATTCAAATGTATTTATTATATAAAGCCCTTTTGTACATCTGGAATAACTACCTTATACAGTAGATATTGTTACCTTGACATAAACTTTCTCATACCCTGAAGTAAAATTTTGGTCAGCCCTATTTACTGTAAAATTTATAATTAGACATCTAAGATTCATTGATGAAATCTTTTAAATACTAACCCAGAATGCAGGGTGAGTTTCACCGTGGTCAGTCCTAGTTTAAGATTCCATGGCCTGGTCTCAAGTTTAGCCCTACTTTGTCGAGTGCAGTTTTCTAAAGTAGCGCACATAAACCTGTTTGTGGTTTTACATAACTGGAGCTGGGGCTGGAGCTGACCCTGACTCCGTGACCTGCTTCAAACCTGGCACTGAATTGTAGGTTTGTGCTGTAGACCCTCTGGAGGGCGGATACTTTGCTGGATTCTATGGTGCAATGCGAGACCCCTAGAATGATACTGTCCTCGTTCTCTCCAATGTCCTGATTCAAAGAGCAGAAGTGTGTTTATATGCAGGCCAGATCCTCAGGACAGTGCCGAAGCCAGCGGGAGATGAAGTTACTCCCTGGTGCAGGGCATTGTTCTTTACAACAGGGAAGAAAGGTAGATGGTAGAAGAGAAAGAAAGAGAAAAGAGGGGTTAGTGCGATCGCTAAGAGCAACATTCCCTTGCTGTGATTGATGGTGTGCAAATGAATATATCTGGCCCACTTCTGGTTCCGCTCATGCAAAACCACCAGAGCCAGTTGGTCCCAAGGTAACCGGTGACACGGGGACACTCACAGCTTGGACTATTTCTGGTCAGACTCCGTTCCGTGTCAAGGTTGCTCAGACAACCGTGCTTGTCCCAGACTCCCTAGTTACCCCCATTTTTGCTGCTGGATACGGACACAAATGAGGATATGGACAGGGAGCAGTTGTTAATGAATACCACGGCCCCCATAATGATGCCTGCTAGACCCTCTCACTATGTGAAGGACTGCGTTCCCGTTGGTTGCGCCCCGTCAGCTGGCGAACTCACACCTGACCTGGCTTATCCCATGAGACTCCATGCTCGGGGTCTGCTGTGGTAGGAGCAGATGCCTGTGGACCTTTTAATTTTTTTTTATTGTTTGGCTCAAACTCCCTGAGTGAAATGGAATAATCAAGAACAAAACAGCAAACTGAATTCCCCCCGGATTTGGGTTATTTTCTCATAGTTGCCTTGCCATATTGCTGTAAAAAACTGATCAGATTCATGGGACTATAGAAAGGTACTATAGATAGGTGCGTCCCAAATCACACTTATTCACTATTTTATACCATTTTGTAATATAAGAAGTACGTTCACACTACATTATTCTTTTTTATTCTAAGATGAATTAGTGCACTTTAAATACCAACGTTTATTCGACCATTAAAAATACATGTGGAATATTGGACACTTCACGCACTCAACTGCCGCAGCTTTGCTCATGTAACGGAAGGGGCAGAGCTATTGGGAGCAAGAAACAAGGCTTCCCATAAGTAAATGACCCATCAGTGAGCACTAAAGTTCAGGACGCTGTCACATAAAAATGAAAGTGACGTGACGCATGTGAGTGCACATTGGTCTAGAACCAGAACTCGCGTAATGAGCGTCTTTTTTAATCGGACTATATCAGCGAGCAGGACCCAGATCGTTTTCAGCAATTGAAACCTCATAAGTTACTCCGTTCTTCACATAAAGAAACTGCTTATAAATTTTATTTAATTTTTTCCACTTTTAGTTGCCTGCTGCTTATGTTGTTCAGAAGTGGGTAGGTTTAGGGTTCGGTGTGGGCTAGGTGCTCCAAAATATTTCTGAAAGTATGTATTTTTATAAAATGATTTGTGTTTTACAAATACACACAAACTGTTTAATTGGATGCGTAATGAAAGTGACCAAAAGCATCAGAGGACTCTGCATGTCATAAATCGACACTGAAGGGAGTACTCGTAGTATCACAAAGCGACAGGAAGGCATCCTGTCAGGAGTGAGAATGTGTTGCACAATGTACCCTGCGCTGTGGTGGCCATCCTCATGCTTTTAGGTTTGAAATCAACGTTTTAAACTTTTGCTGTAATTCCAAATGAGTTTAGAAAATGAGCAAATAAAAAGAAAAAAAAATGCAATTATTCTATTTTATTTTAATTATTTATTTGTTTTCATTTTATTGATTGCTGTGTGTATTCACCCATGTATCTCTTAGGCTTAGATATATACATATATTAGATTAAGGTCGAGGTTTATTTAAACACCAAGCATGAATATTTGTTCATGAAAATTCACACAGCAAGCAACATTGGTTAAATTAATCGAAACCTAATGAATCAGATCTAAGCTGCGTTATAAACACTCATCAACAAATACGATAAGCTCTTGCCTGCAGCTGGTACTACACGTACATGAAAATTTTCTTGCAATAATGCACCAAAGGTAATTTTGCCAACTGGTAAATATCCACAGAATAATCATATTTAATAGTGGATAGCCCTTTTTGTCTCACAAATATTACATTCAGATATTTAAGCTTATAAATATTGAATTCAATGATTATTTAAGTTATTATACCATCTCATTTCAATTGAGTTGAAGAGAATGTTAATTTTTATAAATTAAACAGAATTGTTTGACAATATTTCCAAATGCATTTATTAAGTTATATTGGTAACAAACTTATGAATAATGTCCTGTATTATTTTTAATGGAAATATTTAATAATGTGTTGAAGTATATCAGTTAACTTCCGAGTAAACGCGGTCTGTTATCATAATGTGATAACACATTATGGCATGTTATCAATTGATGCATTGAAAGTTTGGAAAAGGCATGTCATCGACTCGTCGTAGTCTGTGCTGTTTATGTATGTAATTAAACAAAACATTTTGTTCAGTTGGACAATGAATTCTACAGTTCTAAACTGAAAGCGTAGGCTCTGTTTGTGTTACATGATGTAAAGACTAAGCGGAATATTGCCAAAATGCCAATATAAACCAACTATGAGAGTGCATGTAAACACAGTCAGTGATAATTGAGAAAAAGCTTTCATGTTTAAGCTCTATTCTCTTTGTGACTCTTTTTTTTATGAGGGAATGTTTGTCTTAAGACTTCCCTAAACCCGTCTGCCTAGATAAAACCCGAAGCCTGACGCTTTGAGATCAGTTTTGCTCTGAGATCTGTCATCTTCTCCACTTGCTCTGGTGTAATAAGCTACATCTGTGCCTACCTCCACTTGTGGAGAGATGGGCAGCTGTCTTTCTTCATTCAGCTGGTCAATAATGACGTTGATGTCATTGTGATAATTCACTTGAAAAAATTTGCTCATCATTTCGATCAAAGTAATTCCAGAGCTACTGCATCAAGAGACAGACAATCAAATACAATAAACCAGTTTCCAGTGCACGCTCTAGAATGCCACTCAATGCATATTGTTAGTGCTGTTTAACTATTAAATGCATACAAAATAAGTTTTAACTTAAAATAACTGCATTTTTTTAAGTCAATCCACTTAAATTTTTAAAAGAAAACATTAAAAATAATTTAATCGTTTTGGGTTGGGACAACATGAAGGAGTTGTGTAACTACTTGGTTAGTGATGTGTAGTTCCCACCATGCGTTGCATAAGATTGCATTAAGAGGGAATGAGAATAAAAGTAATCTATAGGTGTTTTAAATTAAGAGAAAGAATTGAGTTTAAGCTTTACTTAGTTTGATGGTGTAAAAGAGTTTCAATTAATGTTTTGAGGTTATTGATGAGCACTCATTCATAGAGTTTTTGGTAGCTTTATTAACGTTATTTATAAAAAAAATTCAGTGTTTATTGTTTCACGGAGTGAGCTATAACTGTTCTAATGCTAGTTCTCTCAGTCAGCAATAAGCATTATTAAAGTATTTGTTAAATTTGAATTACAATAATTAACAGAAAATTCTACTTAAGTGATTAAGATTAATTGGCTCAAAGAGAGTAATCTGTTTTCTGAACCAAGTTTAATTAACAAGGTAATTCAATTGAAAATTATTTGACATCTTTGGTTCAAAAAACAATTTTGCTCTTGGATTCTATTTACCTAAAATAAGTTGAAATAACGCAATTGAAATGAGTTGCGTCAATGATTTTTATTTATAACATTTTTGTACATTTGTAAAAAAAAA
>CAIGQW010055820.1:2961523-2992957 GCA_903798125.1 Danio choprae | reverse complement strand
TGACTCAGCCGGGACTTGAACCAGTGACCTTTTTGCTGTGAGGCGACATTGCTAACCACTGAGCCACCGTGTCGCCCCTACATGAGAAATTAAGTCAATAAATTATAATATGTTTTACATATTATTATTATTGTTATTGTTATTATTATTATTATGATGTTTTTAAATATTATGTAAATTTGATATTTAGTTTCATGGTGATACCTAGGCTTTTTTAGTTTTGTATTCGAATGTTATTTGCATATTGGGACATGATAAATTAATAAAACTATTTAGAAGTAAATAAATTATATTGTGTTTTTATTAGTTTGTTTTATTTTTATTTTGTAAATTATGTAAATTCTTTTGGCGCAGTGGGTAGCACTCTCGCCTCACAGCAAGAAGGTCCCTGGTTTGAGCCCTGGCTGGGTCAGTTGGCATTTCTGTGTGGAGTTTGCATGTTCACCCAGTGTTCGCGTGGGTTTCCTTCGGGTGCTCCGGTCTCCCCCACAAGTTCAAAGACATGCGGTACAGGTGAATTGGGTAAGCTAAATTGTCCGTAGTGTATGAGTGTGTGTGGATGTTTTCCAGTGATGGGTTGCAGGTGGAAGGGCATCTGCTGCGTAAAATTATGCTGGATAAGTTGGCGGTTCATTCCGCTGTGGCGACCCCAGATTAATAAAGGGACTAAGCCGAAAAGAAAATGAATGAATGAATTAACATCAATTTAACAAAATTGTTTTGTCAAAGCAAAAATCTAATTTTCCATTTTTTTTTTAATAAATGATTGTAAAATATTTATTTAATTAGTAATAGCATATTAGACCTTTGAAAAAGCTTTTTAAAAAGATTATATTCATTTGTAATTAGATATTTATATATCGGCAGTTCTTAAAAGAGGCATGTTTGTAGATTCCTGAAGGTTTTTTAAAAGTGACTTGTGGAAGTGAATTGACATTGCAAACTCGCTATTGTGTCAATGCTGAAGTAAGTCTTTTTTAGATTTCATTTATTAGAAATAAGAGATGAAAGATTAAATAAATGTTCAATTTTGTTGACAATGTTGTTAGCTGTGTTGTCCATATGCTGAGTTGCTGTTTGTAACTGGACGTATCCGCAGCAGTTACACTGAATAAGCCTCAAGTGAGCCTTAATGCTTTTACGTTTGCATCAATGTAATTGTAAAAGCAGTCGGACCGCTTTGCCGTTTCATGCATGCGTGCCTGAAACAGAACGCATTTCACAAATTGAGTGAAACATTCAATTCAGAAGGAGGTCAGGCAGGAGGATGGTGATCATTGACGATGCTTTTTGTCTGTGTGTTCATTTCCCAGGCCTCACCGAGTCTGTCATTGCTGCGGCCTGCTCCAGAGTTGGACAGAGTGTTTTGCATTTGGACAGGTACTACTCGAGATCCAATTAGACTGGAACATTTGTTTTAACTTATTAACCCCTTAACTGTAGCTTAAATTTACATCCCTATTTTGCAATCCTAATCTAATCATGACAAACTATATATCATTTGAAAGGTCTAAGACTTCTAAATGCATATTTTATCACTGTGTTTTGTTTTTGTGTTACTAGAGTAATAAATTAAAACACATTTACTGTCACCCTACAACCTGTGGGACCATTTACATATATAAATACATATTTAATATTGCAGTAAACAAAGCAATGATGACAAACTGTGTCATTTGAAAGCTTAAAATGTCTTGTTTCAATATATGGTGACTGATTTTTGATAGGTACTGAGCAACAGTTATTTATTAATTTGCAACAAAGATCCTCATCAGAGTCGTAAATCATTACTTTGCTACAGCAATACACTTGTAAAAAATAAGTTTTAGAAGCTAAATTCAAATCAAATATCACCAAACGTCCCATACCATTCAGAGTTTAGTTCAGTTCAGTGTGGTTTAAGTATGGTATGGTAAATATGGAATGGTAAATATGGGTCTTCTATGGTCACCAATGGAAACTGGAGGTCATCTAGTGGTCATGTCTGGTACTGTGGCAAAACTATATTTTACAGAAAGCAAATTTTTTTGTGATATCAACTTCAAATTTGGAATACAATTTGTTTAAATTTGTTATTTATCTTTGATTTTCTGTCATGGCTAAAACAGGTTTTGTAAAATACATATGTAATATAATAAAATATACACTTGTTGTTTTATTATTTTCATAAACATAAAGGCAGATAACCTTTGTTTTATTTAACTTTTTAAACTTTTTTCACTTAAGCTACAATCTGACAAATGTCTTCTTTAAAATGATCAAGCTTAAATATGTGCACCGATGCCTTGAAGATTGGTAATCATTTAAGTTGAACATGTCATTTTTATGTCTATGTTCAAAAAGTGGGGGCGACAGTTAAGGGGTTTAATACTGTATTGCTTGACATATTTTTGATTTGTATTTTCAAATAAAGATGACCAATGACAATGAAATGAAATCTGTGTAAACATATGCACACAAACACTTTAGTGATGTTTAGTGAATTTATTATTCATTTTCATTTACAGGAGGAACTATTATGCTGGAAACTGGGCAAGCTTCACTTTCAATGGCCTGCTGTCGTGGATTGAAGAATATAAGGTTGTTATATTATATGTCTTTTAGATTGTCTTTTTAGATTAAAATAAAATAAAAGTTAAAAAAAAATCTTTAGTTTAAAAAAAAAAAAGTATTTATTTTGGTTTTAGTTATTTGTTGTTGCTGATGTGTGGTTTTGTTTTTTTATTGTGTGTTCAGAATCAGCAGGAGGTTCACATCACAGAGTCAGAGCAAGAATGGAGGAGCTTGATTGAAGATGGAGAAGAAGTGGTGCCTCTTAACTCTGTCGATTCTTCTATTTCCAACTTGGAAATGTTCTGTTATGCCAGGTTAGGATTAATTGTGTTTCGCTTACAACTTGCACAAGTCAAAAACTGGTCCTTTGCAAATTTATTAATCGCAGGTTCTGTATGTTTTGTCTCTCTTTGGCAGGTTTAGTTGAACTCTGTGGTGATTGCTTTAGTTTGAGACACTTTAGAAAATATGAAAACTGCCATCCAAACAGGCCTCAGTCTGCTTTCCAAATTAAATCTGCTTTGGATATGACAGCAACCTGGGCCAAAAATAATTAAACATACCAAAAATAGAAAATGATACCATAATAACAATATGTGATTCTAAAAATTTATATATAGGTTATTCAACTTATTGGTTATTCAATAAAATTTTGAAGAATATATCTTTTTAAATGTTTTGAATAACACATATTATATCAAATTCTTTTTTAAAACTAACATTTTTGTGTATATTTAGAGACCATTTGTCTTGAAAATATTAACTTGAAGACTCCCACTACCACTACATCTTGCATTGGGGCATGTCATTATTATTCTCTCAGTAATTTGTGCAAAATATTGAAGATATCATATTACAGGGGTGGCCAAACTTTTTGTTATGAAGGGCCAAAAACGAAACTTTGGTATATTTGATAAATATACCTAACTGCATTGCATTAAAGTTGCCGGGGTAATTTCTTAATTTATTTCCTAATATTTAAAAATAATTAGAAAACATTACATTAAATGCTATTAACTAATGCAGTAATATTTTATAATGAACTTATTACAGGAAAAAAATAAAAAACTGTTTATAACAATGGAGTTCAATACTGAATACACTAGTCAATCTGTCGGGTGACAGTATTTATTAAAAAAAAAATCATATTCATTTACAACAGTTAATTTTAGTTAGCTTTTTTGTACTCAACAATAAAACAAACAAAAGATTTTATTAAATAAGAAATGAGAATCTCTGTCGAAGGCATTTCCCTCAACCACATCCCCATCATTCTTGTCCTCTGTTCAGATGTGATGGTGGGCCAAATCAAAGACTACCATGGGCCAACTTTATCCTGTGGGCCCTATAGTTTGGGCATCTGTCCTAATAGAAGATTAATTATTTGTCAGTTCTGTTATTGTGATGTTTAACTGGATTTTCCATTCGCTTTTTAAAACAATAATATGATAAATACATAATACATAAACTCTGCTTTATGCCATGTGGAATCTAATTTCTGGTTAGTATCTTAATAATAAATCACAAAATAGTGGAAAATGTCAACTCTTATTGTTCAAATTAATCAAAAATTAGCAACAAATTGAAATGTTTTCTATCACATTTGACCATTTTGGATTACATTCATAATTTACTTATAGTTTGCTGTAAACTATCAGTTTTATTGTATATCATTCCAGTTCAAGGAAAATGAATGGAAAATGCTTGAAATGTACCTGCAATTCTGGTTTGAGATTTCTTAATGGCCGGAAAGAAAGCAAAAATCAAACTTCTGGATCGAATTGTATAGTGTAGTAGACATATTTTCAAATGACTTCCATTACGTACTGCAGGAAGAACATGCATTTGTTATCTTAATGTAAAATCAATGTTAAAAAGTCCTATCATCATTTTATTAGTTTTTCAGATGGTGTAGTTAATTGTCTTGTCCTTTATAGTGAGGAAGAGGAGAAAGAAGAGGAAACCAAAGTCCTGTTAACATGTCCGACAGTGAATGCTGAAACTGCATCAGAAGAGGCCAACAGTGACTCTACAGAAACTCAAGACAAGGTTACAAGGGATGATGTTACAGAATCAAATTTTAAAGTGCAGAATGAAGAGCATGAAGATTCTGGGCCAAAAGAGGAGCAACATACATTGGATATTTCTGAACCCAGCCAGTCAGAGGAGGAGAAAGAGCAACAGCCAATCAGCAGCCCAGCAGATTCACCTGCAGAGGTGCAGAAGAAGATAACATATCAAAAGCTGTTAAAAGAGGGACGCCGATTCAACATCGACCTGGTCTCAAAGGTTTGTATGGGTTTTAAATGATAATCAGAATACTAAAAAGTAAAAATTAGTAAACCGAGGATGTTTTTTTTTAACCTAAAAGTCAATTAAAACTAAATCTGGCTGTGTAGAACTGCTCTGACATTGTCTTCACGTTTACACCCAGTGGCAGATACAGGATTTTAAAATTTTTATTTGGGGTGCTAAAGGGGGATTTAACAGCTTTAGAAGGGGTGCTAAAAAATTATTTAAATTAGCTTTAGCTACCGAACATTCAAAATCAGGCACCTTCTGTGTTTTATAATCAGAAGTATCAAAAAAGGGCTTATTTAACTTTTTTCTGATGTATCAAATTTCTTATTTGTCAATATAATGTCTAATGTCAACTAAATAATTACAAATGAATATATAATTGCACAGAAAAGAGATTTTTTTACCCCAAATTCAATTCTACTTCATCAATATTATTTTTTAATTCCTTTTTTCCCCATTTTTTTTTATAGACCATTTCAATGTAGTGATGTCATTTGCCCATTTACATTTTCTGCTTGTTGTCAAACTATTGCATAATTGTAACAAGAGGCAATTCAATCATAACCTAGCATTATAACAGCGATCATAACATTATTTATCAGTATGTAGATCTTTTCGGATTCTTAGAAGCTATGGAAATTAAAAATGTATAACAGGAAATGTGTTAGGACCATTGTTATTGTTTACATCCCTCACAATGGTCTAGATAAGGTTCCGAAGATTCATATAACTGTTTCCAGGTAAGGCGACATGGTGGCTCAGTGGTTAGCACTGTCACTTCACAGCAAGAAGGTTGCTGGTTTGAGTCCCGGCTGGGTCAGTTGGCATTTCTGTGTGGAGTTCTGTGCATGTTCTCTTTGTGTTGACATGGGTTTCCTCCAGGTGCTCCGGTTTCCCCCACAGTCCAGAGACATGCGCTATATAGGTGAATTGAATAAACTAAATTGGCCGTAGTGTATGTGTGTGAATGAGTGTGTATGGATGTTTCCCAGTACTGGGTTGCAGCTGGAAGGGCATCTGGTGTGTAAAGCATATGCTGGATAAGTTGGCGGTTCATTGATGAATAAAGGGACTAAGCCGAAGGAAAATGAATGAATGAATGAATATTTCCAGTTAATCCATTTTTTTCATAGTAGCTGCTCACTGGAAGCATATTACGTCTTATTGTGGAGATTAACAGCAAACAAGATAAGATTCATTCAGTCAAATACACTGGCATCTGTCAGGTAACATTAGTTTTTCATGCGCTGAAAAAAAAAAAATTTTTTTGCCAGGGCTATAGCTCAGTCATTAAACTACTCACCCCCACCATCCACCGCCACTGTTTACACCTGCATGTGTGAATAACTACTTTAAACAATTACAATGACTTACTAAAATACTATTAGATGGTGATTGAAGTCTGACGTCTAGCTTTAAATGAACTTAGACAGCAATAAAATGAAATTGATAGTGTTCTCTTTGACCCCCTTCAAAGCTGATGTATTCACGTGGTGCACTGGTGGATCTACTCATCAAATCTAATGTGAGCCGCTACGCAGAGTTCAAGAACATCGGCCGCATCCTCACCTGTAGAAATGGAAAAGTGGAGCAGGTATAGAACAGATATTTTCAACTAAATAAGTGTGATAATGTTATGTGTTTTTCAACCATATTAAGGACAACTGATATTGGACATTGATTGCCATTTGAGGAAAACATTTCTTTATGTCTTTCTCTCTTCTATCTGTCTGTCCTTACTTCCCTCTTTCTGTTTTGTTCCATCCTTCCTTCCTTTTTTGTCTGTCTATTATCTTTATTTCTTCTTTTCTTTTTCTGTCTGTCTGTCTGTCTGTCTGTCCTTTCTTTTTCTTTTTTCTCTATTATCTGTCCTTCCTTCCTTCCTTCCTTCCTTCCTTCTTTATATTTATCTCTTCCTATGTGTCTCTGTCTGTCTGTCTGTCTGTCTGTCTGTCTGTATTTCCTTCTGTCAATTTTCTTTCTTTCTTTCTTTCTTTCTTTCTTTCTTTCTTTCTTTCTTTCTTTCTTTCTTTCTTTCTTTCTTTCTTTCTTATTTTTGTCTGTTATCTTTTGTTTATCTCTTTCTGTCTAGATGTATGTCTTCCTTTTGTATGTGTTCTTTTCTATCTATCTATTTGTCTGTCTGTCTGTCTGTCTGTCTGTCTGTCTAACTATATCTGTCTTTTTTTCTCTTTATATCTTTCTTTCTCTATTATCTGTTTTTCCTTCCTTCCTTTCCTTATTTATCTCTTCCTATGTGTCTGTCTGTCAGTTTATCTATCTATCTATCTATCTATCTATCTATCTATCTATCTATCTATCTATCTATCTATCTATCTATCTATCTATCTATCTTCTCCATAATTCTCTATCCTTTGTGTTTGTCTGATGACTGCATTATATTTTAGCTCTAACGTGAAACATCCTGATTCAAATTATTGGAGCGTTTCAGACAAGCTAAAAAATGATTAAATTGATTTTGCGCCCGATTCCTCCATTTCTATTTACTAATGTACCTGATAAGAGCATTTGACGCAAAAGGTGTTTCTCATTTCACTAAAAATATTAAATGCCGCATTGCAATGCAAAATCCATCTGTGTGAGTAATTTAGGGCTAAAGGTAAGCTGTTTTTCTCACAAATATTACTTCCCCCTCTGAGTGCTATATATATATATATATATTTATCTCACATGAACACATGTCATTAACCTGCTCTGTCCTGTTTCTTCCTCCAATGAAGGTCCCATGTTCACGGGCAGATGTGTTTGCCAGTAAGCAGCTGACCGTTGTGGAGAAGCGCATGCTGATGAAGTTTCTTACCTTCTGTCTGGACTTTGAGCAGCACCCAGAGGAGTACCAGGGTATGACCCCTTGTGTTTGTTAGCCTGCAGCCTTCTGGCTTACATGCTAAATCAGAGATCTATCAGAAACATTTCATTTATATTTCAGGTTAAATGAAATAACAAGTGTAGTTTTTAAAGTTGAGATGAATTCCAAATTGACATTTTAGTCATTGTCCAAATCAAAAAACTGACTATCATGAATGTTATGAATGTCTTATTGCGCACAGTTCACCAGTGCATAACAACTGCAAAAACTATCCAAGACAGAATTTGTGGACAGGAGAAGCATTATTAATCAATTATGTTATAGCCTAACATCTAAAATCCAGTCAAAGGTCAATGCATAAATTCACATTATTTCCCTTTTCTTCACAATGTCACAGACTTCAATGAATAATTATGTAAATATTGTAGCGTATATTTTTTTATATACCTACATTTTTTTATTCCAAACTCAGCTGATTAAAAAAAAAACCTTTTTTGAATAATTGTATTTTAAATAATGTTTTTGAATATAAAACATTGAATAATATTTTTTACTTTTAAAAAATATTTATTTAAATGTAAAAATGTTTGTACATGCCATGTAAACTACAATAAAAAATATTTATAAGAAGAAGAAAGCATAAATAAAAATAGGAAATATGTTTATTTTTACATGCATAAGTAAAATTAGTTTGTGATGAGCATTTTCTTTTTTCATGTAGCTTTTTTAAAAATAAATTAGTATGGCCTGCCTCTGCATACTGAAGACCTTTTATACCTATAATTAATTTATAGCTATAATTATTCAATATAAATGCATCAATTCCCTATTATGTGTCTCAACCAGAAAGGAATGTTTCAAAGTTATGGCAGTTCTATTTTATATTACACACCAAATGGAATTCTTTTTGCTGTTCAAGTCAGATTGTCCAAAGGTCATTTGCAACCCTGATATCATAAAAATGGTATGCCAAAGAATGCTTATATACATTAGCATATACACAGAGTCATATACACAGACTTTCATACTATTTATAATGGCATTTAGGCACAATGACAATCAACACATCTTTTTCCAGCATCTGTGTTTTTTCTCTCCAAAGGTTATAATCAATCAGAATGTCTGTGTACTCAGTTTAAATAGAGATTAGAGTTACAAATGACCTTTTAATCCCTTCACATGTGTTTGAAATATGCATAAAAACTGAAGAACATGGTATAATAGTGTTTTTCATTCTATCTTTCGCTCTCCTGCAGTAATAAGTCTAATAGTAGGTCATAGTAGGTTGTTGTTGTTATTTTGCAATAATAGATTTAAAATTGTCCTTTAGATTACTCCGAGAAACCATTCAGTGAGTTCCTGAAAAGCAAGAAGCTTACTGAGAACCTTCAAGATTTTGTCCTGCACTCAATCGCTATGGTGACGCAACAGACCCTCACGGAGGAAGGACTAAAGGCCACACAGCACTTCCTGCGATGCCTGGGTCGCTACGGCAACACTCCCTTTCTGTTCCCTCTCTATGGCCTTGGAGAAATCCCACAGTGCTTTTGCAGGTAAGCTTTACATGATCCTGTTAAAGAAATTGTTAGAAGACCTTTTTTTAGTTGGCTTTGTATCTGGGTTATTTTAAATCAATTATGCCGAGATACAAAGCATCCAAACATCCCACTGTATTTGATTGTGTGTGTATATGTATGTATATATTTATTTATTAATTAAGGGTTGCACAGATTATATGATTTTGACATGAACAATATAAAAGCCTTACAAATGAGAAGCCAACAAGAACCTGGTAAGTCATTTCAGCAAAGAACTGAATCGTCAGCTAGTTAGACTGCCCCATAGAAATACCCTACAGCAGATGCTAGCCAATCGCATTCATGCAACTCTATAAAATAATGTGATTGGCTCTTGCCACAATGTTGACGCACTTTGTGAATGAACGGCAAAGCGCTGGTGTGGCAAACTTTTATAGCTTGTGTAAATATCACTCTAGACAACTGTGCTAAACTGGTAGAGCATGTGTGTGCGTGACGTCACCACTTTTGTTTCCTCGCTCTCAGTTTCTCCAACTGGCTAGTTGGAAGTATGCTATTATTCATTCATTCATTCGTTCGTTTTTCTTCAGCTTATTCCCTTATTTATTAAGGGTTGCCACAGCGGAATGGACCACCAACTCTTCCAGCATATGTTTTACGCAGCGGATGCCTTTCCAGCCGCAACCCATTACTGAGAAACACCCATACAGTCTCACATTCACACTCATACACTATGGCCAATTTAGTTTATTCAATTCACCTATACCACATGTCTTTGGACTGTGGTGGAAACCGAAGCACCCAGAGGAAACCCACGGCAACACGGGGAGAACATGCAATCTCCACACAGTAAATGCCAACTGGCTCAGCCGGGACTCGAATCAGCGACCTTCTTGTTGTGAGGCGACAGTGCTAACCACCGCCTAGTATGCTATTAATAATTTATTTGTTATTATTCTTTGCACCTGAAAAGCGAGATGTAGTGTTCAGAAATGGTTCCGCCATGTTGCCGTTGTCATGCCAACTTGCTACACAGAAGCTTGCAAAGTTTGCCATGCCTCTGAGTTCCTCTGATTGGTCCACTGCTGTGCAACTAACAGTAATGAGTGCCACTGTGTAAAAGGTGAAAGGTAAAAAAGGTGTGTTTTATATTCACACACTATCGCGCATCTAAAAAATGTTGTGCTCGTGTGAGCAGCTACAAAAATATTACCATGCTTACAAAAACAATAAAGACCAAGATTTTTTCTACACACAAGCACAAAACTGAACAGTTGTTGTCCGCTGCACCTGCTGTTATGGATGGACATTTTCATTACAAGAGATTTCCGTTTTGAGGCTTACTGAATCATATGCACAATTACTGTTTTAATCTTTTTTTTATGAGAGAGTTGGGCTCAACCTTTTTGTAAGTTTAATATGCAGTCTCATAAAGTTATGTATTTCTTTATTCTATTTACTTTTTACTTTATCACAAAAAGCTTTTCAGTTCTGTAGCTGATTTTGACAAAACAAGTCTGCCTGTTCAAAATAAACAGAAAAGCATCAGGGAGTTCTTGTTTATTCCTGTTGTACTGAACCGTGACTTCTGTGCACTTTTCACAATATTTAAAGTATTATAGTCAACTTGAAAAGTAAGTTGCAACGTTTGCTTTTGTAATGTGAATTATATCTGATTCAGAAATCTTCTTGAGCAAGAAAAAATAGAGGAATTTGACGTGATTGTATTGCTGCTGTTGCTTTGATCAGCAGTGATAGGTTGTCTCACTTGTAATTGAAGTTTGAAACAAACATGATATCCCCTTTAATTTTCAATTTTGGGGTCTTTACAACTCTGCTTTAGCTCACACGCTCTCAGCTCTTAGGGGGAAGGGAGAAAGCAGGCCGTTAGAAGGAGGGTCAGAGCTCTGCAGGACTGTGAGTGTTTGCTTTTAGCACTTTGAGTCTGCTGGGAGCAGTGCTGTGAAACGGTGGCACTTAGAGACGAGCGGTCTTCAGCCGCGTGCCGCTGAGAGGAATCATCATCACAGAAACCATGAGCTGGCGTCAGGCCAAGTTACAGAGTACATCTCCCCAAAGACAAGCCGAGCAGTTGAGTGTTTATCTAAAACTCACATATGATTCCAATCTCTTGTTTGAGCTTTACTCTGAGAAATAAATATGTTTACTTACACATTACATCGGTGAGATTGCAGAGCTGATATGCAAAAAATAGTTAAGGCCAGTTCTAATTGAGATGGCAGAGCAATTGTTAAAACTTGTAATGTAAACATGTCAGATAGACATCAATATTTAATCTTTAGTCGATTTGGTTGTAACGTCTGAAGTTTCTGATTTGGCTTGAACAGTTTCAGCTGTTATGTAATCATGTTCTGCGATGCGATTTTATCTTAACTCCACGTAAAGGCAACTTAACCCTCCACTTTACAATTTAAGCCTGGCATGTTTCGACTGAGAGATCTGTGAATTTTAATGCGCCTCCTCGTCTGTGAGGCAGATTAATTAGCATTTTTGATTTCCATAGTTTTCCACTAATCACCCTTGCTGACATTCAGATAAGCACGCTAGCGCACTGAGGCATGAACCCACCTGCAACTGTCCATCATATATGTGGGGAAAGCAAAAAACAGTTGTCGCCAGTGACTTTTTTTCTTCTTCATGTCTTCATTTGAGTTCTTCCTTTTTATTTGTCAAATGTGATTTACAGAATGTATCAGGTAAAATGCACACAAAAATATAAAGAGAGGCAATTTTTGTAATATATATATATATATATATATATATGTTTATATGTGCGAAAGCGTTTTTTCATACACTAGGTGCACAGTAAATAATAGATCTTAAAGGGAGGGTATCATTCTGGGTTATTTACAGTGTTATTCATGCAAATCATAGACCTGCTGCTAAGAAATATTTAGCAACACCCGTGAAAGAGTTTTACTTTGTCATTTATCGTACTCGTGTCGTAGTATCGTATCATACATAAAGTACCGTATCGTACATATCTGGCTTGGTACTTGTTTGTTTTTAGGGACATTCTTCTAGTTGATGTCAATAAGGGAGGAATTCCTTATATGGCCACTTCTCATGGTAGAGCATGCACACAACAGTGAGAGCACTCCCATCATCGGCATCACTCACGATAAAGCAGCTTTCACACTTGTTTCGCAAAGTGTTGTGCTATGAAACCCATTCCTTTCAATGGCTTGCACCACAAAAGGGTGCTTTGTTGCAGCACTTACCAAAGTGCACCTTTGATACAGTCAAACTGGTTTAACTTTTGCGCTTTGACTTTTTCCCCATGTAGCCAATAGAAATATGGTTATCCAAACAAGAGCAGAAAGCAAAATGGTTGAACAGCCTATTCTGTGTGTGTCAGAATTTTCACAGATCTTTGATATTCCTGTTTGTGGGGCATCAGGAGAAAAGATGCGTCCTGGAGACACATCTGAATTCAAGTTGGCTTGTCAGGTGTCTTTAAAAAGCCAAGTAGCTGGTTGTAAGTTATTACTCAAGATTGCCTATCTACTTTAATGGTGAGGAAATTTTCCTTTGGGGGGAAATATCCCTTTGATGCCAAACGATTGCTTAAGATTCACGGTTGAGAAATTATGACATTAAGTTATGTTGTTATTATTGCAATATGTTTTAGTAGATTGTAAGAGTACATATTTTATCTTCCTCATATTTTGAATGAGCAGCTGGTAGTAAAGAATCTAAATCTTCTGTATGCCCTGTGTTTTTAAGACCATCAAGACCAAATAAATATAAAATGGGTCATGTCAGGAACATTCCTGCATCAGTCTACCTTTATTTCAGATCATTTTTGTACACAATCCAGGTAAACTAGACATTTCCCAAAATATGCTCGCTTAGATAGTCAAACATATTGGGAACATTATGGTGAGAAGTGAATAATTACAAAATTTGCCTTTTGAGAAGGCTGTTTTGTTTTTTTTTGTCAAGGTGGAACTGAAGTAGTGACAGATATGTTCTTCCATATTGAATAGTGCGTCCGTGTGTAACATTATTGAAAAAAACAAATGTAGGATTTAAACTTGATTCTATGGATTATCTGTTGATTGGATGTTTTAAATGTGGTTGTTGGACTTTAATAATGAAGGCAAATGAATGCAAGCTTGCAAGGATGGATGTATGCTGAAGGTTTTTTTTTCCGGAAATGTACAAAATTTTCCTTTAATGCTAACTTTAAAGTAAACACCATGTGCCGTTTGCCAGCTTGAATTATATTGTAACAGAATGTCAAAGTAGACAGGTGAGCACACTGCCGTAAAGGAATGAAATAAAGTACTACAGAGAGAGATGACAGAAGGGAAAAGAGAGCAGAGCGGGCGAGAAAAGGAAAAGATGGACCACAGAGGGGACAAAAAGACAAAAATTGAGAGGGATTGAGAGACAAAAGTCAGAAGGGGAGAGCAAGCAAGGAAGGCGGCTTCATTCATCACACTGATACCTGCTTGCAGGTGATAGATGGATAGATGGAGGTGCAAACTCAATAATGCTCACTCTCTCAGTTATTCACAGATCAGCGAGCAGCTCCGCTAATATAGTGATGAAATGCTTTACCGTCCCCACTCGCATTATCCCTCAAGTTTTGACAGCAGAGACTTTTTAATTTCTAAATAACCTTTGGCACTCTGACTGCCATCTTCCGTCTTCTGTGCCCCATTCCGGTTCCTCCGTCTCACTTTCCGGGATGTTTTTTGGAGCCGGCGTGATCCATTCAGCCCAGTAAACACATTTGTCCGTGACAGGTTATGATTTGCACCTGCGATCGCGGCGCTCCAATCAGACAACAGTCAAACAGAAACAGATTGAGAGGACGGGGAAATGCATTAATTAGACGCGATGATTGTCTTTGTGGCATTCCCTCACACATCGCATTTCCTCTCTGTCATTGGTTTTCCTCCCCCTTTGCCACGTGTTCTCAGGGAGCAATAAACATTTAATTTATTCAGATCCAAACAGGATTTAATTTTCGCAGAGAAAGGCCTGCCAGCCAGCATGGCGCTTTGTTTTCTTTTAATTATTGGCCAACCATTAGCCCCCCACTCGGCTTCCAGCACCCTAGATTACAAGCGAATTTGCCGGCAATGAACCTGACAGGTAAGTGGTCTTTGCTGCGTCTGGTAATTTTGTTTGTTTAGCATCTCCTGCACAGTAAGGGGATTTATTGTCGGTGTACAGAACTCTAATAAAACCTTCTCTCTTTTTTGGGAGGAGATGGGGGCTCCCAGGAGCATTCAGAAATGTTTTCCCCCCCCAAACCTGGTTTGGTTTTTGAGGAGGAGGAGAGTGTCCAAATCTGCCATAAGGTTTTGTTGTTGTTGTTGTTGTTGTTTTGTTTTGTTTTGTTGTATTGCTTTAATCAAGTGAGTCAATCTATTCTTGCCTTTGTTTAATAGACTGAGATCCAACTGGTCACTAGGGATGCATTCCTGATCTTTTAGATTAATGGCTTCAATTCCGGCCCATTATTGACTATCTGTTGGGAAATTGTACAGATTGTTTTGCTCTTTTGTTTAAAGAAGGTTAGTGTTACATTTTGGGTTGTAATCAAACGGACAAAAAAGTAAAGTTATATATAAATTAGTGCTGAGCAAAGATAATCAAGATGAATCACATTAAAAATAAGAGTTTTGAATATATATATGTGTGTGTACAGTATATATTTATTATGTATATGGGATACACATGCATAGAAACAAAAACAACTTTGTTACATAGATATTTAAATGTATATACCATTTGTATCATACACATATCATTCATTCATTTTCTTTTCGGCTTAGTCCCTTTATTAATCTGGGGTCGCCACAGCGGAATGAACTGCCAACTTATCCATATGTTTTACGCATATGTTTTACGCAGCGGATGCCCTTCCAGCTGCAACCCATCACTGGGAAACATCCACACACACTCATTCAGACACATACACAACAGACAATTTAGCTTACCCAATTCACCTATATCGCATGTCTTTGGACTGTGGGGGAAACCGGAGCACCTGGAGGAAACCCACGCCAACACGGGGAGAACATGCAAACTCCACACAGAAATGCCAACTGACCCAGCTGAGGCTCGAACCAGCGACCTTCTTGCTGTGAGGCGATCGTGCTACCCACTGAGCCACCGTGAGGCCCCCTCATACACATATTTTATATCTAAATATAAATAAAAAATCCAAATATATGCATGTATGTGTGTATTTATATATACATAATAAATATAGACAGTACACACACTTAAATTGTCAAAACAAACTTTTTTTTTGGATATGACTAATCGTGATTATTATTTGCCCAGCACTAATATAAATATATATATCTGTTATTTTTTTAAAAAATTTGTATGCTTATTTGTCATTATGGACTTATTATTTGTTAAGACAATTTAAATAATTTAAATGGCCTATTGTGAGTGTATGTAGTGAGTTAATACTACAAATATAACATTTTAGTTTAAGTACCAATCACACTATATTAACTGCAGGCTTATTACTTGCCTATTAATAGGATATTGGCTGTTTATTAGTACTTATAAAGTATGATCTTATTCTACATCCCTATTTTCACCTTAATACCTAAATCCAACTACCTTACTGACTATTAATAACCAGCAAATTGGGTAGATTATTGAGCTAAAAGTTTTGGTTAATTGTTTGTTAATAGCAAGAATTGTACCTTAACCAAATTTGGTCACACTTAATTTTATTTTACGCCATGGTAGTACAACAACCTCCATTAATGATACTTCACAAACCTTCTGCTTAAAGGAGGATTTATTATTCCCATACCTGTACTCATCATTTTGATAGTTAGTTTCCTTTAAAGAAATCAATACATTTTATTCAACATCGTTGCAATGAATTGATCAAAAACAAACTGTTTAACAACTTAGTTTTTCTATGTTCATCAAAGAATGACACTGAATATGCGAGTAATTGGATAGAGAATAGGAATGTGGTGTTACAGCGCAATGCATTTGGGTATTTAGGACAAGGAATCCCATTGATCTCTTTTTATTTATTGTATCATATATACTCTCATCAACAATAAACAGTAAGTGCTTGCGCTACAAATAAAAAAGAAAATCATATATAGAAATGTTTTCTTGTGGCACTCTTGATGCGCTGTCAGTTACGGATAAACTTGTTCATTTATTTGATTCGCAATAGATCTGCACCCTCTGCATCTTTGCCTAGAATGTTGTGGAATGCATATTTCCAGCTTCACAGACAAACAAAGAGGTATATAAAGGTATATACACAATAGTCCATTTTAGTTTTTGTGAATTGTTTTTCAAAAGATATTACTATAAAATTGTCAGCTTTTTGTGTTGTGATTTCCATTGTGTGCTCCTACGTTGGTCCATAACTCTGGGTTGGACTCACCATGATGTAGATTCCCGAGCTCTCAAGCTATACTATTTTTTTTTTCCACAAATTTAAACTCGTGCCTTAGTACCAAGTACTTATTTTACCTTAACATCCCTTAACAGATCGATATCAATAACACAAAGTAGAGCGTTTTAACTTGCAAAGCAAAATTCATTATGGATTGCAGCCTATAGCTATCTTAACCTGTTATCTCTAAAAAAACGCTTGGATATCACACTGTTGCATTTCCCGCGGCGTGAAAAAAAGCCTCCGTCTTTACAAGTCTCTGTTCAATTTATTTGAAGCTTTACCGTGATGTTGCCATTAGAGCCCGAAGCTTGTTTGTGCTTCTTGTTACATTACTTTTTAATTACAGAAATAACTAGTTGGAGGCAGTTGTTTTGTGGGGATATCGGCGGGGTAAAAGGGGGGGGCTGTAGTGTTAGGTGACGAGAAAGAGGGAGTTGTCGAAGATTTATTTTGGATGTGACCTTCTCCACACTCGCTGCAGCTGTAATCAGTGGAATTAATAGCATAATCAAATTATACACAAACTCATAAATCATCGGTGAGCGCGCTGTCATGGCGTCGGGCTATTAATGGCCTCCATTGTTTTGCTACCGTATTAAAAAATCACGTCCCCTGATTCCCGTCTTGATAGGAACTGAAATGCCATTTAGAGGCTATAAAGAGCAGGGGCTTGTGGGGGTACTGGATTTTCACAACTGTTAATTTAGCCGTGATGGCGAGTGATGTCGCCAGGGCGAGTGCTGGGGCCTGGAGAGGGAAAGGCAGTGCCCACGCACTCTGCCCGACTGCATCATTGCGGCCGACAGCGGGCAGTTAATTAGAGTAATATCAGCTTAAACGTCTGTCAGTTAGGGTTAATGACATCAAAGGGCTTCCCCGCTGCCTCTATGGGCTTCTGTGGAGGACAGGAGATGGGCCCAGATGATTGCTGGCAGATTTAGACTTTTTTTTTTTTTTTCATCTTTGCACTTTATTAAGATGCCATGTCTCTATATTAATCTGGGCAGACAAGGCCAGAAGTTTTTTTTTCTTTTTTCCATCTCGTAAGCTTGGAGCGAGCAGCAAAGAGTCTCTTTCCATCTCACCATCTGTCTTTGGACATTTTAATGTGGCCCTTGTACCTAACCTCTGACCTTCTTGTGTGTTATACGAGTTGGTGGCTAATGAATCTGATAGTATGAACCAATTAAAAAATATGTTAATAAAGGTTATCTTATACTCCCCTATGAAACATAAACGAATCGAATATATTTATTAAGGGATAGTTCACCCAAAAGTAAAAATTCCGTCATCTCTTACTTGCTCTTTACTTGATTCAAACTCTTATGTGTTTCTTTTTTCTGTTTGTTAAAAGAAGATATTTTGAAGGAAATCAGTAACCATTGACTTCCACAGTATTTGTTTTTTCTACTATGGAAGTCAATGGTTACAGGTTTTCAGCTTTTTCTGAATATCTTTTTTTGATATTCCGATATATCAGAAGAACGAAATATTAATAAAGGCGTAAAATCACTTGAGGGTAAGTAGTGAGTACATTTCCATTTTTGGGTGAACTGTCCCTTTAAATGGATCAAAAGCAGTGTTTTTAGCAGTGTTTATCATTTTTTTTCTTCTTTAAATTCATCCTGAAATTCTGACAAATTAAACCTGTCATGTGATTAATGTCTTATTTCAATAATTTATGATTGATCATTTGGCATGAAGATTTGTGTAACACTACTAAAAATAAGATATGTTATAAACAGATTTTAAACATCATCTAAAGCTATGGGATGCTGTAATAATATCTTTTTAGAGGAACAACATAAATGTATGTCTTTTTAACAAATATCCATTTTTATTAGTAGATGACATCATGGACAGCTAAAAATGCATGTCACGTCATTGTCAATGCATGTCACGTCATATATTACATAAATATGTAATTATAAATGAAGATGACGGGATCACTTTGTCATGAACAGTGAGGACCAAGCAACATCTCCAGGTTCTTTGAGAACCAGACCAAAAAAATTATGCGTTTGTCTATGGTTTTTTTAAACACTATTTTATTTATGTTAAAACAGCTATGTTATCAATTTATTATCAGTTTCGTGATATTTAATTTAGGTATCGTGACAACACTAGTATCATATCTATTTATTTTGATAAAAGATTTTGTGGTACTGTCATTTTTCTACGAATAATGAATAATAAAATGAACATAACTGAGATTAATGTTTTTTTTTCTGTTAGTTCATAGTGTATCAATGAATTCAAGTTAACAAGCGAAAACTTGTAGTGAAGTGTAACTTATGGTGCTGCTGTTTTATAGTCTATCTGTCAATCATATTTTTCTCTGTGCTTATCTCTTTCTGTTCAAGTTTGCTTTTGGGCTTAAAATAATTTGAAACACTTTGTCCTTGTTTTTATAATTCGATCGAGCTGCTGTACTTTATCACCACAAAATCCCAGGACTACATGACAAAAAGGTTTACTTGTGAAGTTAACACATTTTAAGATCTTGGTGACATTTTTGCCTTGTCAAATGAATAGGATTTTGTCATTTCCGTGCGGACAAGGTGTGATCAGCCCTCTTAATGTCAAGCTATCAGATAAAATTACGGGTGTTTAGCGGCCTTGGATGTTATATAAATGCAAGTTTGTCTAAGGTGTTGCTTTTTTTTTCTCTCTCTCTGCAGAATGTGTGCCGTATTTGGAGGAATTTATTGTCTGCGACACTCGGTGCAATGCCTAGTTGTGGATAAGGAGTCCAACAAGTAAGTAGTGAGCATTGATTAAGCTCTTACACTTTGACAAGACATATAGTTGAAGTCAAAATGATCAGCCATCCTGTAATTTTTTTATTTAATAAAAATTTTTAATGTTGTTTAGCTTTTAGTATGCAAGTTATTTTTTTCTAATGGCAGGCTTGACAACATCTGTCTTATCCATTGAGTAGTGTTTGGTCTTTGAGTCTTTGTCCATAGCAAAGCTACACATCTTTTGGCATAAAGCAAGCTGAGGTCTAAAAATACTTGTTCTTTTTTTACTATAATTTGAGTTCTCTGGGTATAGGCCCGGTTAAAAAAAAGCTTTGGGTCCTCGAGGATTTCTTTTGAAATTATCTTTTTTTTTTTTTTTTTTTTTATACTTATGACTCTTACCTCTTCCCAAAATAGTTTAATCTTCATACATGGCCAAATACAGTGAACAAGGTTCCTGTAGCTTCCAAATTATTTATTTATTTTATTATTATAATTTTTTTCAATCATATTTTCCAAATGATGTTTAACTAAGCAAGGAATTTTTCACAGTATTTACAATAATGTTTTTTCTTCTGGAGAAAGTCTTATTTGTTTTATTTCGGCTAAAAGAAAAGCAGTTTTTAAATTTTTAGGACCATTTTACGGTCAATATTATTAGCCCTCTTAAGCAATATTTTTTTCGACTGTCTACTGAACAAACCATCAATATATTTTGACTTACTTAATTACTCTAACTTGCCTAGTTAACATAATTAACCTAGTTAAGCCTTTAAATGGCACTTAAAGCTGAATACTAGTATCTTGAAAAATATCTAATAAAATATCATGTACTATCATCATGGCAAAGATTAAAGAAATCAGTTAATAGAAATGAATTATTAAAACTATTATGTTTAGAAATGTGTTGAAAAGGTCTGATGTCCGTTAAACAGAAATTGGGGAAAACATTATACAGGGGGCTAATAATTCTTACTTCATCTGTATATATAAAAAACAACATTGAATTCAATTAGAAAAGTAGATTTACTTCCTTCTCTGGTAGATTCACATCACTGGAGTATCCCAAGGCTGATCAGAGCTCATTTGTGTACAGGGTACTCAAAAACAAGGCCAAGAGATGGCGCACATGAGTGAATGGGGGAGTGGGGGGGGATATTCGGAATATAGATATGAAATTAATTTTCAGGGAGACAGCGGTACCAGCCCCCCTTAAGCAGCCGAGCTCGGAAGACAAATCACAGACTCTGCCACTTGGGCCGGCGATGAGTGATGCCGCTTTTTCCTCGTGGCCTTACCTCCACTAATTGATTTTCATCTGAAGACAAAAAAGCCCTCTGTTGCTGCCTCTTAAAAAATGAGAGTTCATCTCCCGTCTCCCTTGATTAATCTGTGCTGATAATGTGCGTCAGGCCCCACCAGAAAGGCCTTTAATGAGTTTCAAAGGTGGATTGTTGTCATAAACTAGGTTAGATCTAGGTTTTTTTTCTCTCCCCTTCTCTCTTTATTCCTCTCTCATTCTTTGGCCTTCTCTTTGGCGATATGTATTGAGTTTCTTTCATCTTGTTGGTGAGTGACCCAGGGGGGCTTGGATTCCTCTGGATGTAGCGCACGGACACTTACACGTGTGATTGCGTTAGCTTTTTACTGTTAAGATCGTGGCAAATCGTGTTGGTGCAGCAGCGCTCCATTTAGAACAATTTCCCTGCTGTTTATCAGATAATCAGAAATTGCTGATAAGACTGACATAACAATCTGAGCAATGATGGGTAAAAATGATGCTTTTCTGATTCATTTCAATACCTCTGATTGACCCTTTTGCAAACCCAGCTTTTTCAGCATCAGCCATGGAGATCCCCTGTCAATTTGTGCACTCCCCAGGGATATAGTGAATTATATTTGGAAAAATGACATGCTGATTTCAGGCAGAGGCAGACATAATGGTCTGCAATGTAAGTACAAAGGATATATTCAGTATGTGAGCATAACTTGAAATTAAAACTAATAAAACAAAAGATTAAAGTTGTAGCCTACATGTCAATTGATGTGAAGTTCAGGTCATTTGAATACAATTAAAATTTTACTTATTGGTTCCCTACGATAATTAAAAACACACACAAATGGTGGCATCTTCTCGAACAAGACAAAACTGTAATTAAGGTGTCCGCGGGGTCTTAAGTATTAAAATTTGATAAATCAGTTTAACAATGTGTCTAATGTGCTATTTTACAAGGTATTCGATTTTGTATAATTCTTGAATATACAATGAGTAGTTGTATGCTAAAATTGACCTCAATTTAATCTTTGAATACTGTGGTGCAGATTATGAAATCATTAAAATCCTGCTAGATTTGAGCTCATGCTGCTTTGCTTACAGCAGTAACTAAGGAAACACTGTTATTTCCGCTGTTGTATAGTGTAGGTGACACCTGCTGGAAAAAAGTGAATTAGCATTTTTATTCACTATATGAATGTTTTAGTTTAGTGCAGGTGGGTTTTATGTAGCATAAATTCACAAAAACAGATTATGGTTTTACATCATAATTTTAAATTATTGGTCTATTTTGAATCTGCCCACACTAATTTAAGTTGAATCTTTGTGTGGACCATGATGAAAGTGCAATTGTTGCCTCAGCCTGTGATAAAACAGATTTTAAAAATTGTCAAATAATCATTTTAATATTCAGTAAAACATTTTCTGGAAATTCTAAAATATGGAATCGCAGTTTAAGTTTTACCTGTCATCTTCCGAGTCCTCAGGTAGTCCACTGGTGCCCTTTTTTTGCCACATCACAAGGCAAATCTCCATAAATTTATAGATATACAAGCTGTCCCGGTCTGTTAACAGAAACAGTCTTGAGTCCTTGCATTGCAAGTCGTTCGTTCACCAGCAATGACAGCATTGATTGACAGTTGATCTTGAGGCCGTCCACACAAATATATCTATTTCATGCACTTCTCTTGGTTTTGGAAAGGTTGAAATTGTATATTGCCCAGCCTTTTTGGGTGCTGTCTGTGTTGCAAGTCTCATACACGCACATTTTGACAATTTTTCGTGTTAATCGCCAATGATACTTTACTTTAACGCCTGTGGTACAAAATGGCTGACAGTGACAGGACAGTATCGGCATTATAATTGCCCATGTTGCCTGTCAATCAAACTGTAACAATAATTTTTTTTTCAAATTACGCCAGAGTGCGACATCATGTTACGATTGTTGTCTGTAAACATTTTGCATACTCCAAGTGTGTATACACACAGTGTGATGTACTCTGAAATACACACGTGCAAAATATTTCACTTGTTTGAAAATTTTTTTACAACAAATATTTTTAGATGTAGATGCCTTGTGCTCTTGTCAAATGAGGATTGTTTCAACTAAAGATGAGAAGAGGTTCACACTAGGAGCGAATGTGCTATCTGTAGACATCTGAGCTATCTGTAAAGCCTCATTTATACTTCTGTGTAGAGTAGTGTTGTCAAAAGTATCGAGTTCGGTACCAATCAGTACTGATATTTTAAAAACGTCCTTTGCTGCTAACATCTAAGCGATGTTGAACATTCTTAAACACGGATGATTGGCAATTGTGTTCATGTGCTCAACAGAAATCACTGTGATTGATTGTGAAGGTCATCAGTTCACCGCTCTTCATGTTACTCTATACTTTTGACAACCTCAGTGTAGAGTGCATACCTTGCATATAGCCTTGCATTTATACTTGTGCATTCTGTTTGTGTTGCTCTGACAATAACACTTACAAAATGCTAGTAGGCAGTGGGTTTTCTATGTTCTATGAGTTTCTTCGTGGGTGTTTTACATCGGAAATTATGTGTATGAAAGTAGCTCAAACTCACTTATTTAAGGAAGAAAGAAGAAAGAAAAACACAAAACAAAAGTATGCATCTGGAGCTCGCGAGAATTGTGGAGAAAACTCTCGAGAGTTGTTAACAGCCTCACTCCACCCCATGGGTTTTGGCCTTACCCACTTTTGTCCTCACATCCGAGCTGACCAATCACAGCTCTTGTGCTATGCATCGTCGTGATGTGTAGTTATATTTTTTGAGTACCGGACCATTTGAGCACTTGACACAGAAGTTTAAATTGAAATATAAAATATAGGCTACCCCGCAAAACGGATAAACAGAGAAGTATTTAGAATTGTATTTTGAAGCTTTAACATATACAGTATGAAAACACAGGCAGTAATTAGTTTCAACCTTTGCATACACAGATGAGTTTTATAAAGTGTACTAGCATCCTTTTACTCAAGGAATCACAGAAAAAGCTGAGGGATCTGATACGGTGCATTAAACGCTTATACTCAGCAGTTAACATGTTGGTTGCTTCATTACAAACATTCTTGAGCAAATTTCACAATATACACATTACACTAACAAAAGATGCATTTAAACAGACCTTATGTCTCTTTGAGGGCACTTAATCAATTTTTAATCTGTATATCCTGCATTTTATATCTGTATATCCTGTCTGACAAGCTGTAAACTTTTGAGTTTATCAAAAGTTTATCTGCCTGTTTATCTCTATCAGTTTCAAAACAAGCCTCACATACATAATATGTTGAATGCAAGCTTAAATAAACATAAAATAAGGAGAAAAATATAATTGTTGTAATCTCACTATAGGAAACATTGTGAATGAGGAAACAATGGCGTTTGAGCCTCATGTCATTTTCATGTACTGAACCCTTATTATTCAGCTATGCTTTGGATTTTATTCTATATGACACCTTTAACCAAATTAACTTGCTTTTATTTCAATGGCACTTTGGACAACGAAAACTGGGTAAAGAAAACACAAGTTTTATCAGCGGGAAGACAAGTTTAGCCATTTCCACAGAATACCAACTTTGTACAAGTTAGTTCAACAATGAATCCAGGAGATAACGTTTATAATTTGTTCGCCCAACATGCTTTTCAGATTGTTGATTCTCCCCTTTAGCAGGTCGTTTTTAAGTAGGTCAGTTTTGATTTGTGACACCTGTCCCAGGATGCCTTCAAGCTGTCCCGGCTGTCAGTTCTACTTGAGCGGCCTAGCCGGAGATGTTCCTCAAAACTTATCATGGCATATGAAAAAACAACCATAACGACCTTAATTGATAATTTACTATAAGTTCTTCTTGATCGCCACCAATGGCATGAAGTATAAGACCCTCAATATAACCGGAGCACTTGGAAGTTTCAAGGCAAATTCGTTCATCCGTAAAGTATAGGAGGCACACTCTGGTGAGGTTGAGGGGTGAGAGCTGGCAGAGTTCCAGACCATGGTGTCCGTCAGACCCTGGGCTCAGTCTATAAAGCATCGCCCGGAGTGTAGCGTGGACCATCTATGCCCTCCACCATTGGTGACCTATGTGTAGTCAGCCCTGCGCTGGAGGTTAGCGCCATACATCATCCATGGAAAAAGTTTCATGAAGGTGAAAAAGCTGGCAAGGTGTCTGGCAGGCTGAACAATGATTTTAATTTCCCTGGCATCATAAATTATCGCCCTATGTCTGCTCTTATTACAGACATAAAGCTGAAAAGGGTAGAGCCAGATTAATAATGTAGCAGAGGATTACAGATCCTCAAATTCCACATGCCACTCCATGCTGAGGATGGTCCATTGCTGTCCGGTTTGTTATCAACATGGAAAAACACGCAATCACATTTCCAAATTTGTTGTCCGAATTATTTTACAGAAATAAAACTAACTTAAAATAGAAGTTTTAGTTGTAGGGAAAGCCACTGATAGTTTAAAATTGTTTAAGTTTTAGTTAACAGTAACGGCACCGGTATACACCGATTCTTTCACTGATTTTTACATTGGCAAAAGCTAATATTTAATAAATAAATATGTATTCTACAATTTCTTTATGTATTTTTATTTTGACCATATGGTAATGCAACAGTTATTTAAAAAAAAAATATTATATGCTATTAAATTTATTTAGCTGTATTTATATTTTACTCTCTTAAAATTTAATTTTATATTTTAATTTTACTCTTTTAAAATTTGATTCTTTTATTAAACTTTCTTTTTTTTTTTACATTTTTTGTTTAATGAAATTGGTTTGGTTTGATATAGTTGATTAATTAATAGTTTTAGTTAACAACAACAGCAGTGGTGTACTCAGATTGTTTTGTAGTTTTTTTACCTGATTAGTTGCTTCTATAAATATTTATTGAATTAATTAATTAATTTAAAAATAACATAAATAAATGTTCTGCTATCTTTTATGTATTTTTCTTTTATCCATGGTAATGCTATTGCTATTTAAAAATTATTTATTTGCTATTATAACATTTATTTATATTTTCGCTTTAAATATTTTTAGTTTTCAATTTAATTTTACATTGCTTTATAAAAGTTTTCATTCGTTTATTCATTTAAACTGTTAGATTTATAGTTTAATAATATTTTCAGTTTTAGTTAACAATAACCGCACTGCTGTACAGTACACTGATTCATTCTTTGATTTAAAACAATGGTGTACAATTTCATGCAATATTTACCAAGACTTGCTTGTATTATCCATCATGGCATCGTTCATCATTTGATCTGTTTAGCCTACACAAAACCACATTTGCAGAGTAGTATATAAAATTCAAATGCGTTTTAACACATGCATCGTTGAGTGCAAGGTTATCATGCTGATTGGTTCAGAGGCTGCTGACGTGGTTTATGAAGGTGATTTATGTACACTTATGATGATCTACATAGCTGACACTGGCCTTGGTTGCAAGTGAAACGAGATCATTAGCACTATTTCAGTGTTTTATGCACAGTGACAGAATAAACTTATGCACTTATATATAAAAGTTCTTACTGCAAAAAATAAATAAATCCAGGACTGTGTATTCCACCGTAAGTAAAATAGTTTAGATTTTTAATTGCACTTCATTGTCATTGATCACTTTTCAATAAAAAAATTTTTTTTTCAATAAAATTAAAGTTGTATTAATTTGTATTATTACTTCTATCATTATAATTTTTTTTATTTTAGTTATTTATTTAATACATTTGTATATGTTTGTTATATATATATATATATATATATATATATATATATTTGTTTTAGTTTAATAGTTTTGTAATATTTAATAGTTTTAATTAATTAAAATTAATTAAATGTAATGAATTAATTACAGCACTGCTGTACAGATTTTTATCATTGATTTATATCTTCATATCCTCCACAAATATTTAATAAAAAATAAGTATTCTGCAATTTTTTTTAATATATTTTCCTTTTGTCTATGTGGTTTATTCCACTGTTATTTTAAAGATATTGATATAATATTATAGTATTTAATAATTATTCAAATTTTATTAAATAATTATTATAATTTTTTAATAAGTATAATAATTATTATAATACAAATAATTATAATAACAATACTTGTTGTTATTATTATTATTATTATTATTATTATTATTATTATTGTTGTTGTTATCATTAATAGTAGTAGTATTGTTTTATTTTTAGTATACTAAATGTATGTACTGGAATTTATGTACTTTATATAAAGCTGAATAATTCATCAGAGTTTTAATTTGCTGTAATAATAATTTAAAAAATGCTCAGATTCAAGTTTCAATGCACATAACTATATAGTTTTCAACACATAGGGTGAATTGAGGCCAGTTGACCCAAATTCTCCCTAATAAAATGATCCTGGAATGTAAGATTGACCAGCCACTTTTGTCTGTTTGCCTAAAACGTTTTACATTCTCCTGATTCTTTCGCTAAGTCTCCTGCAGTCATTTACGTAAATAAGTAGTTTGTTCGGTTGATTCGGTAGCAGCTTTATGTGTGAAAGTGAGCGACCTACTACGGTTGCCCTCAGGTGTGTTAGGTTTGCGAAATGTATCCCATATTGCTTTCTTTCACCCCATTGGCCGACGATTGATTGGAAACCCTCCACTTCCTCTGCTTGTTCCTCCAAGTAAATAAATCTTCATTTACATAAACAGATCTGTCCTGCAGTCAATCGGGGCGTGTGTGTGGGGGGTTGTGGATTATTTCCAGGCCTGACTTTTCGTCGGGGGAGGGAGACGCTCTCTTGCCCCTTTATTGTGTTGTGAAAGTCCATTTCAAGGATGTCACCCCCAGCCCATTAGTTTGGATAATGAGCCCTATAAAGCACATTTATAACTCTTGACATAACAAGCCAACAGATTCTCCTCTGTTCCTCCTTTTTCTCTCTCGCTCGCTCTCTTTTTTTCCTCTCAGTTGCAGAGATTAAAGGAGGAAAGGTCAAACGTGTGCCCTAAGCTAGTGGTTTACAACTGGTTTTGCTCCAAAACTCAGATTTTGTGTTTTGATATCAAGTGATTAACTGACATGCTACCAAAATTGACAATCAATGTTCAATCAAATGTGAAAACTGATTCAATTCTCTATTAATTTTACTAATGTTTTCATGAACCACATATGCCTAATATTTATGCCAAAATTAATATGATATTTTGCGTAATCATTAAAAAAATTTTTAAAAATCCAAATATGGGTAGGCGGTATGAATAAAATTGTATTTCGCCATAGGGCTGCTTGATTGTGGTCAATTTTTTTGGTCATAATTGTAATCACAATTATTTAAAGATGCCATATACTGCACTGATTCATTAAGTTGAATTCTTCTCTGATATCTACATTGTAGTTATGTGGCTAAAGTAAGTAAAAGAATTCTCCAGAAATGATTTTATATTCACATTTATTACTCCATAAAGTACCCCTAAAATAAGAAGGTCCTTATTGACCATATTTGGATAGGTCGTGAAAATTAATGAGCTCTGCTCTGATGCAAATGTCAGTTCTCTCTTTTTCCTATATGCATACACACGCACGCACACACACACACACACGCACAAGCAAACACGCACATACACACACAGAGCATGATGTACTCTAAACATGCAAAATAATCATACTTCATTTGTCAAAAAAAAATTACCAAGCATAGTTAAAATATGAATATTCATTCATTCATTTTCCTTCGGCTTAGTTCCTTATTTATCAGTGGTCACCAAAGTGGAATAAACCGCCAACTATTCCAATACATGTTTTACGCAGTGGATGCCCATCCAGTTACAACCCAGTTACCCAGTACTGGGAAACAAAATATAAATACATAAGAAAATAAAGGAGAGTGGAGAGGTTTATTTTAGCATGGAGTGAGTGAGCTGTCTAATATAAACCACCAGACAGAGAAACCTATTTTTTCAAACATTTTACCGTTATTTTTTATTTATTTTATATTTTAACAAAATTGAGGGGGGAAATAAATAAAGAACAGAACAAACAAGTCACCAGAAGCACAACATACAGCTTTTACATCATTCTTATACAGTTATGCCTTTTTACGACAGTTATGCAATTACGTTATTTATAGGTCTTATAATCCTGTTGTGTCCTTGGCACCAGAAATGAAAGGGGAAAGAGGATTTAATTTAAGTATATTAAGTATATATGGTATAGCAGATTTAACCCCACATTGCAAAATATAATGAAACAAAAGACAACGGCATACTCATTCCAAAGTACTCCATATTTACGCACGCACTATACATTATTACTCGTATGTAATAACCATTTTAACTAATTCTTATCAAATTCATCCATAGTTTTTTTCTAAGAGAAATGGTCATTTTCTCCATATCAAATATATGTTTGACAATTATATCCTGTTTGTGTGTTTTTGAGAAGTGTTAATATACAGAGTAAGGTTTGAGATTTTTTTTTTATTATGAGAAGTGTTACCTTCTCATAATAAATTGAAATCAGACTTGTGATTTTAGGACCCCAACTGATGCTTCATACCTAGATACTACTAACTTTTTTTTTCTTAAATTTGTATTAGTTTAAAACAGCAGCCCCTGAATAAATTTCTCATGTGGCAGTCACTAGCAGCGGAAGGCTGCTTGGGAGCAATTGTGTAAATAATAAGGAATAAAAGAGCAGATACTAAATTAAAATCTGTATGATTGGTGTCAGTCAATAAGTCAATCTTTTTTTCTAACCAATATAGTCCAGGGGTTCCCAAACTTGGTCCTAGAGGACCAGTGTCCTGCAAAGTTTAGTTTCAACCTCAATCAGACTCACCTGGGCTAGCTAATCAAGCTCTTACTAGGCTTTCTAGAAACATCCTTGCAGGTGTGTTGAGGCAAGTTGGCGCTAAAATTTGCAGGACACTGGCCCTCCAGGACCGAGTTTGAGAATACCTGGAAGCAATTAATGCCATCATTTCATGTTATTTATGTATTTAAAGTTTTATTTTCCTAGTCTGTTTGCACTCTACAACAGTTAATCCTACGTAACAGGTAAAATCCAGTCAGAGCATTAAAGTATGAATTAACTACGCCCACTTATTTTCATGGTATGGTAAACATAGATTTTAAAAAAATCTATTACTGTCGACCATTTATTCCATGGTAGCTATATATAATGTCATACCTCTTAGTCTTAATTCCAAAGCACCATGTCCAATGGTGACATGCATGAACCTACAAGTCATTCTCTTTAAAATAAGTTTTTAGAAGTAACCACCTCACCCTCGAAAAATGAGACAGCTAATATATGATGATCTAGTGTTTAATATTTTATCTTCACATCATAATCTGACCATCACCTCACCTTTTTGTGATTAACGTTGGCTGTGGGGGAAAAGAAAGCTGATTTGGGACATGGACATTTTTTTTAATCTTGATGCTTTTTCTGTATTCGTACATTTTAGAGTTAAAGCTGTGATTGATACACGCGGTCAGAAGATCGGCTGCAGTCATTTTGTGGTTGAAGATTCCTACATCAGAGAGGAGCAAAGACAGAGCACCGATTACAGGTAAAAAAAAAAAATATGCCACAAAATTGACATTACTATTTGTTATTGTAGTTCAAGGCACAATATGTAAGATTTTTGTATCAAAATGCAAAAGCCAATTAAACAATGTTATATATTTTGCTGACTTATGTACTTGCATTATAATGTTTCAAAGGATGTCCAAATCCAGAGAAATAAGACATTTTAAATAGTTACATGGACTGTGTCGCCATGTGAACAACATTAATCCTTTCACGCATACAATTAAACATTGTGTTCAGTCTAGGCTGGTCCCTGAAGCATATGATCACACTGGTGTGATTACAACATTCAGAACGCACATCATAAACTTCAAAGGGATAGAAAGATGCATGCCCTGCTTGTCATAAATCACAGTTTATCAAACAAATAACATTTATTTAGGTTTCAGACATTAAAATAAACCTAACTACTAGCAAAACATAATATGTAAGCTTAGTAAAATACATGCGGATGTCTATGGAGATGGCAATAATAATAATTTTTAAATATAACTGGACATCAATGTATCAAATAATATAATCATTATTAATCTTTTAAAAAGACAAAATACATGTTCTTACACATATTTGATAATCTCAATACCAAATTTTTCATAATGTAATTGAAAAAAGAAGCAAAACACGATATACTGTATGAATAGATCATTGGGGTTGTGGTGTGTCACTTGATGTATCACCATGGGAACTTTTAAAGTGATGTATTCTTAATAACAGTCACAATAAAAAACTCACGCAGAAGGGTCAGGTGGAGTATTGAGAACGTATGTGTGAAAGGGTTAATGCACCCTCCATTTCCGTTTTTTATTTATAGAAAACATCAGAAATTGCTTCAGTGGTCTCATTTTCCATCGAAATGCTTTATAGTATGATATTGAATGATAATATTACATGATAATAAGTGTTGAACACTTTAGCTCATCCATCAACATGATATCTGCAGGAGTTCCATAGGTTGTAATGAAGACGAAAACTCCCATGATTCCACACTCAGTCACTGCATCATCAAACTACTCCTTTGTTTGTTGTGATTATGTGATATTATATTCATTCAGTTATGAAGACTCTCAAAGCATGCGTCCGTGACCGAAGTGCAACCTCCAGTGGACAGTAGCAGACTCCAAAATGAGACACAGATTCAGAGTTCCACATTAATTAGCAAATAATATAAATATTACAAAC
>CAIGQW010055820.1:2943745-2958923 GCA_903798125.1 Danio choprae | reverse complement strand
TCTCTCTCTCTCTCTCTCTCTCTCTCTCTCTCTCTCTCTCTCTCGCTATCTGGCTTTCCTTTTAATGCTTTCTTGCATATCCACATGCGCATTTAAAGGGCATTGACCCATCTCCGCTCTGTGTGTGTTTGTGCGGTGCGTTTCTTGCCAGCCTTGCACTTTTGCTTTTCAACTTGTATTGCATTACATCTTTTTTATGCCGCACATCACATTTCGATGGATTCTTGGGACACGTCCAAGATTTGGCAGGCATAGAAGCAACAAAACATCAGAGCCGATTTGTGGGATCGTTACAATAGTTCTGACATCCCGGTCTTGAGCGTAACGTTCCAAAGTGAATTACGAGAGGCAAAAAATAACCAGTTCAATGAAAGGACAGTAATTCTGTTTGCTTTTACTGGTTTAGAATTGAATAAATAAATCGCTCTGTTTTGAGAGTGGATGGTGACACGCTGGCATCCTCTTAGGCTAATTTGAGTGCTGTCCACCAGAGTATGGCAATAGGCGAGCATACCTTTTGAATCTCAGCCCAATTTGCTCCCCGTCAAGAATCAGTGCTTGAATATTCAAAGCAGATCAGGAGAGGAAGGAAAAGTGGGTGTAATTTATGCTCATTAGCCTCGGCGAACAGAAATTAATATCAGTGTCTTGACACAGTGTGGAAATGGAATATTACATGACTGTGCGTGACAAAACGTAATTAAATATTCAGGCTGGTTTTAATTAGCCGCTCATCTTTTGGAATGACAGTCGCCAAACGAGTGTTCGGTCAACGCTTTCTCTTTCACACTTTTTGTGTGTTATCTTCTTGCTCTTAGACTTGATTTAAAAAGCAGTTTTAACCCAACAACTGTATATAAACATTATCTGGAATGCAGTAAATGGATTATATAGATCCTGTACTGAAACATATTTAATACTTTATATAAAAGGCTTTTATGGTGATGGCAGCTTGAAGACGCCTCTCATGTGGAAAATGAAGTCACATGCATTGCTCAGGTGGGAATTTTTCACAGACTTCAACGGAGTGTAAAAATCTTGATGGCTCTGTGAGTCTTTAATTGTAAATCTTTAATTTGTATTTTATATTGGATTCAAGTCGGGATTGGCTGGGCCATTCTACAGCTTGATGTTCTTTCTCTGAAAGCATTTGAGTTTCCTTGATTGTGTTTCGGATCATTGTCTTGCTGAAATGTCCATCTTCATCATCACTCTGCTAATGTAGATGTTGGGCTGAAGGAGCTAATATTAGTTCCTAGCGGGCCGCTGCTCTGCACAGTTTAGTTCCAACCCTAATTAAACACACCTGATTGAACTAATTGGGTCCTTCAGGCTTGTTTGAAACCTACAGGTAAGTGTGTTGAAGCAGGGTTGGATTTAAACTGTGCAGGGCAGTGACCCTCCAGGAACTGAGTTTGACACCCCTGGCTTAAAGGAATAGTTCACACAAAAATATACTAAAAAAATGTTCTAACCCTCAAGCCGTCCACAATGTATATGAATTTTTTCCTTTCAGACAAACACATTCGGAGAAGTTTTACATTTTATCCTGACTCTTCCATGCTATATAAGGGTGTTGTGTAGTGGCTTTTATTTAGAAGCTTTCAGAAGTGCTTAAATGGCATAAAACTAACCCATACACCACCAGGGGGCTAACACATAAGTTATGAAGAAGAATTAAGTATTTTGGGCCTCACAGTGGCGCAGTGGATAGCACGTTCGCCTCACAGCAAGAAGGTCGCTGGTTCGAGCCTCGGCTGGGTCAGTTGGCATTTCTGTGTGGAGTTTGCATGTTCTCCCCGTGTTGGCGTGGGTTTCCTCCGGGTGCTCCGGTTTCCCCCACAAGTCCAAAGACATGCGGTATAGGTGAATTGGGTAAGCTAAATTGTCCGTAGTGTATGAGTGTGAATGGATGTGTATGGATGTTTCCCAGAGATGGGTTGCAGCTGGAAGGGCATCCGCTGCGTAAAACATATGCTGGATAAGTTGGTGGTTCATTCCGCTGTGGCGACCCCAGATTAATAAAGGGACTAAGCCTGAATGAATGAATGAATTAAGTATTTTATACCAGAAATCATTCAAACTCTTTAATTATGAACTTCTATAAGAGTTCTGTTGACCTACAAATGCACGTTATGCACAACTGACATATACAACGTAGGACGTAAGACGGTAGACACATTTACTATATATAAAGTTACACTAAACCTCTTCTGTGGTAAACAAACTTACGTAAAACTTGCATCATATATGTCAGTCGTGCATAACATGCATTCAGCAGCCACTGTGGACAGTGATTGGAGTTTAAAATTGAAAATGTAAAAGTATTTTGGTTACAAAATAATCAATCTGCTATAAGATTAAGCTAATAAGATGTGCGTAGGCCTACACGGATCTGTTTGATCTATCATCGGATCTATTCATTTACTTATGTAAATATATATTTATTCAGGTTTTATTGTCAATAATATTATTGAATTAAATGCAATAGTTCTTATAGTTTATGCACAATACAATTTGTAAAGTAATATTTATCTTGGTAGATAAATTATGATAGACTTTGTTTACCAAACAGGATTTTATAATTGAATTTGCATTGTAAAGCTTAAATAAAAGTAATATACATGTGTATATATATATATATATATATATATATATTTTTTTCCCATTATTATTTAGTAAACTGTCAGATTTAAAGCGATATAGTTCACTCAAAAATGATTTACTCATCCTCAAATGGTGTTAAACCTTTACGTTTAAATATGTTTAATTTGCCTGTTGAACTCATAGACTGTAAAAAAATATGAACGTAGTATCTGTGATGTCACCCATAGGTTTCTGAAGAGCGCAAATTAACAAGTGGGCGTGGTCAAACTTGGCACCATTTTGTTCACGAGTCATTGCGCCGACTGAGGGTAACCAAAAAAGGGTGAAGAGGCCGAGCGTGAGCAGAGCTACAGATGCCTGCTAGCATTTTGCTTAGATGGACTTTTCTTTGGGAGAAATGCTTAATACTTCATTATCTGCAATTTGTTTGAGTTATGACCAGATGTGCTTGGTTGTATGATATATCAATAAAGTGTTTAACTAAGAATTGTTGTTTTGACGTTTTTCTACAAGAGGAAGACACAAATTACTTCCAAATACTGCAAATATAGTCTGTTAGTCAGCTGATGTGACGTGACGGTGAGCAGCGAGACCTAGCTGTCACTCAAGTGGCCACTCCCTTAATTATTTAGACTTAATATAAATTAAACTGATTAGTTTCTTTCTTTTTCTTAAAATTACCCCTTTCACAGTTGTCATGAAGTGTAATATTAGTTATATACACCAAAATCTTTTTGTACCAGGTGGTAAACACATTTATTCCTGCTGTAAAGTTGGTCATTTTAACATTTGAGGTCATTAGAAATGTGCTCTATTTTGGCCAGCCCTAGCAAAATTTCAATGAATTGCAGTTTCAGTTACTTCCGTATTAGCTTCACGAGGGAGAGCGGGATGTTGCCGCTTGGTTGAAGTAAACAAATATATTTTGAAGAGTAATGGAAACTGAGAGCCATTGGCATTCATAGGAAAAACAAATACTCAATGTCAACAAAAATCTATGACTAGCAGTTTGCTAAATATCTTTATTTGTGTTCAACAGAAGAAAGCTTTGTGCCAAGCAAAGGCTGAGTAAATTATGACAGAAATTTCATTTTTGGGTGAACTATCCCTTTAAGTAGTAATGTTTCTCCCTATTTGCTGGCAGATCTCATTGGTGACCGTTCCTCCTGTGGAATCTTCTGGACCAGCTGTGAGGATGGTTGAGCTGTGTTCGTCCTCCATGACCTGCATGCCTGGCACCTGTAAGTTGTTTCATCGCATATACAAGAATAACACAAACCGCATCAGTTATACATTTTACGATAATCATATGGTCAATGCACCATGTTACGCACCATTGAAATGTTGTAACATAATGTAAACCCTGACCCTTATTGCTTACTTGAAGATAATGATTTCCAAACACTTTACAGTTCTCATTTCTGCCAGTGTATCAACATTTAGCCAATAGATAACGTGCAATATTAGGAACATAAAAATTCTGAGTTAAATACAGGTTTTTTTATATTTCCTAAATGCTGTTTAACAGAGAAGTTTTTTAACACCTTTTTAAAGAAAACATAATAGTTATAATAATAATTATTATTATTTTGTCGTCGCCCTGATGACAGAACATAATATTTTACTTGCTATTTTGCTACATACAGCATTCAGCTTAATGTGCAATTTAAAGGTTTAACAAGGTTTATTAGGTTAACTAGGCAAGTTAAACTAATTACGTCATCATTGGCAACAGTATTTTGTTCTGTAGACAATCAATAATTCTAATAATAATAATATTGACCTTTTTACATTAGGGTTACATTTTTACACTTTTTACAAATGTTTTTATATTATTTCAGCCACACTAAAAGAAATAAGACTTTTTCCAGAAGAAAAAATATTATAGGAAATACTGTGATATATTTCTTTGCTCTGTTAAACAGCACTTGGGAAATATTAGAAAAATAAAGAACATTTCACAGGATGGCTAAGAATTATTTTATCTTTAACTGTAATATTTTTATGGAGCCAGATCAGAAATCAAAAATAATAGATTTACAAAATAGAATTAGAAAATTCAAAACGCAGTTTTCAATACACAAAACACATTTTATAAACGCACAAAACACGATTCGTAAATTTAAAACACAATTTATAAATACGCAAATTAAATTCATAAATTCAAACCACAATTCATAAATATGCAAATCCAATTCAAAAATTCAAAACACAATTCAAAAATTCAAAACACAATATATAAAATTCACATTCGCATTAATTCACAATTCATAAATATCAATTCGTAAATTCAAAACACAATTCATAAATTCAAAACACAATTCATAAATTCAAAACACAATTCATTAATTAAAAACACAATTCCTAAATAAGCAAATCCAATTCATAAATTCAAGACACAATTCGTAAATTTAAAACACAATTAAAAAATACGCAAATCCAATTCGTAAATTCAAAACACAATTTGTAAATTCAAAATACAAGTCATAAATGTACACATCCAATTCATTTGGGGAATTATTTTTGTTTATTTACTTATAAAATTGTGTTTTGAGTTCACAAATTGGATTTGTGTATTTATGAATTGTGTTTTTTAAATGTGAATTGTGCTGTGCATGTATGAGTTTTATATTTGCAAATGTATTATTTTTGAGACTGATCAGGTTCCATATATTTTTTTAAATATGTCTAATTTATAATAATGTATTACAGTTGAAAATGCCTCTTTTTAAATTTTTGTGTTTTTCATTGTCTGTTTTAACAAATAATTGTCAACTTGATGGGCATAAGGTTTATTTCAATATAAGGTTTCTTTAAAAAAAGTATTTCATTTATTCATTCAGGGGTCATGAACTGCTTTTTGTAATAAGACTTTTTAACTTTTTTGTTAAGATTTATTAATCAAAAAATGCATCATAGGCTAACAATTTAGCATATTTTAACTTTAGCAAGGACATCTGTATGCTCTGCCTGTAAGTTTGACATCCTTCATACAGTAAACAATCGAGTACATATAAAATGATCTGTAATATCAGACAAAGCAATAGTGAACACTTTACATAGCAGATCACATAGTTCATTTTACTTAATGTATTTACTTACATGAACTAAGTACGCAGAATTTATTTATCATAGTTGAGCATGTCCTAATGCAATATTAAAATCCAAAACTTTGCTTGTTAACTTTAGTTAATGCAGTTAATATGAACTAACAATAAACAACTTTATTTTTATTAATGTAAACAAAGATAAATAAATACTGTATAAATGTGGTGTTCATTGTTCATTCATGTAAATAAACACATTAACTAGCAGTGACTTTTTGTAATGCTTTAAGATTTACCTTTAAGGCGCAATAGAAAATAAAGTTATTTGTTGTTGTTATTATAAGGACAAAAGAGCACGCTATTCCAAGCCTGTCCACGCTATTCCAAGCCTGTCCAATAATGAGAGAACACAGGACTCGAGCTCAACCAAGATTGCACATTCAATGCAAAGACAAAGATAAGAAATGAATGCACAGCCTAAGCAAACTCAAGACAAGCACTACATTCAGGACAGGGCAGGAGCAGTGTATGGACTCTGTCACCAAAATGATAATAAAGAAGAGCGAAGAGTCCTGACACACAGAGGTGTTGATTTTCTGCATAAATGGCATTTAGCCACACTATTACATAATGAAGTGGCACATCCCAAAACATGTTGTTTTGGCAGATTAGCTTAAATTTTATCTCCTTTTTGCCTATGTGTCAAAAGATCAAGGGAATTAGATTTCTGAGTTCCTGAGTTAAAATGTTTAATAAATATAAATAAGCTAGTTTTTTTTGTAATTCGAAGTTTGAGCTATTGGTGATCTTCCAAATAGTGTCACAGTGATGTACACTGACATTCCTTAAACATAGCCAAATGTCAAAATTGTCCTTCAAAACACACAGTTGACTGCCCACCTCAATGATGACTCCATCATTAACTGTATTTTTGTTATTTATGAAAGTTATCGTGTTGGTTATACGGGTGCTATTTTGCTATCAATCATCATGAAGGGATAGATCAGGTGGAGATGGTTTAGCGGTCTTGGCGCGGACCCCAGCGACTGACTCCGTCCTCACGAGGGAATGAAAAGCTTAATCAGCGGAACTCCACTTCCTCTCTCTCTCCCTGGGAATTGAGTTCAGGGGAAATGATAGGAAGCTGGATCAGATCTATGGTTTGCTTTGCTATATCCCAATCCCACAGGGAGATGGATCGTACCCGTTCCTCTTTAAGTAATGCACTTCTACCTCAGTGCATCCCTTGCAATCAGCGGATGATGATGAGCGTGACAGACATGCGTTCAGAGGAGAAGATGGTCTTTATTTATCATTAACCACTTTTGACACGACTTTAGTTCCACTGCTAGGTATGTTGAATATGTCATCAAGGACTCGCAGTTACTCCAAGACCACTGATTGTAGAAGTGAAAAAAGTGAAACATGCCATTTTTGAGCCACTAGTGTCGTCAAACTGAATTGCAATAAATATTAATTCAAATCTCGATTACTAATGGTTAAATAAGTTGATTGTCCCGGCAGCCTTAATCAGAACACGGCAGCAGATTTAGCTTCCTAGCCTATTCAACTGAGGCTAACTGTTATTATTTAACTACCTGTTACTATTAGTATTTAAAGTTCTATATTCTCTCTTTAGTAATTTCCACCAAAAACCCTTTAACACCTTTAAAATCAGTATGTAAATGTCAATTTTATTTATATAGCACTATTAAACACAACCAGAGGTTGACCAATGTGCTGCACAATACACATCACAACAAAGAAAAATATAAAGTTTTAGCTAAAACGGACAATTTTCATTAATAAAAAGCCAAATCAAAGAGGTAAGTTTTCAACCTAGATTTAAAAACAGACAGATATGAAACAGATCTAATACAGAGGGGCAGAGCATTCCACAACCTAGGACCAGCTACTGCGAAAGCACGGTCACCTCTGCATTTCAGCCTCGGGATGCATAACAATCTCTGGTTAGATGACCGAAGAGACCGGCCAGGCTGATGCTCAATCAACATGTCTGACAGATAGGAAGGTGCCAGGCCTTTTAGATATTTAAAAACCAAGGGAAGAATTTTAAAAGTGACTCGATAGTGCACAGGCAACCAGTGCAAAGAGCGTATAACAGGTGTAATGTGGTCATGTTTTTTGGTACCTGTTAAAAGCCTTGCAGCAGCATTTTGAACTATTTGTAAACGGGATAAGGTTTTCTGACTAATCCCAAAGTATAGTGAGTTACAATAGTCTAACCTAGTGGTAATAAAAGCATGGATTATTTTTTCAAAATATTTTCTAGATAGAATAGATTTAACTAGAATAGATTTAACTATTCTTTAACTAGAATAGATTTAAATAGAGTCGAAGCTGAAAGAAGCAGGATTTAACCACTGCATTTATCTGTTTGGCAAAGCTCAAGCCATTATCCAGAATTAACACCCAGATTTTTGTACCCAGGGCTTCATAGAAAAACTTGATTCAAGATTTACTATAGGTGCTCTAGAAGAGTTTGACAGGCATTATTTCAGTCTTACTCTCATTAAAATCTAGAAAGTTCAAAGACAACCAGGCTTTTACATCCGACAAGCATAACATAAGAGTCTCTAGCCCATTTTAACTTGGTTTTAAAGGCAGGTAGATTTGGGTATCATCTGCATAACAGTGAAAGGATAGTATATGAATCAAAATTTGTCCTAGTTGCTATTTTTATAATGTCTTCATGCAATATTTTGACTGATGTTACTGTACTTGCATACATTATATGTACAGTAGTATATGCTACCATTAAGGGGACAATTCTAAAGTTTGACGATCTTTTAATTTAATTAAATTTGTTTTGTTTTAAAATACTGTAATAATAATTTATGCTTTTGTAAAAAAAAAGGATTCAGCAGTAATCGTGCCATGGGAGTTTGATAATGTCACATGCCTGCTTTTCTGCTGGCTACTTTAAACTATTCATTTTCACATGTTTGAAATTCTGTAACAGAAAATAAATATTAATTATTTATATTTCATTTATTCCATTTATTATGCGTGTTCACATAAAAAGGTTTCCCTTGGTTAAATTTTATATATATATATATATATATATATATATATATATATATATATATGTGAAAATGTGATGTTTAACAGAGTAAGGAAATTCACAGTATTTTTACTTATAATGATTTTAGTTTGGCTGGAATAAAGCAGTTTTAATCTTTTTAAAGTAGATTTTAAGGTCACTAGAATTATAGATTACTCTAGATTATAGATATCCTTAAAACTAACAGACTGAAATGAACATCTAAAGAATTTTTATTGCAATTTTATGGGACATTTAAACTGATAAAGCCTGAATCATGTGAGGTTGGAGCATTAACTGTGAAAGACACGCTGTAACCTCTGGATGAATGAACAAAGTTAAACCATGAACAAAATGCTTCAAGCTGACGAATTGAGTGTGCAGTCAGATACTGAAACACTCCAAACACTCTCTTGCCTGTCAAATGACAACAAAAAAACACGTGAACCAAACAATACACACGCATTCCAAACATGCCAACACTTCCGTTTTCCCAGGAGTCTTCTGTATTTCAAACCCATCTCCCGCCACCCTTCTGTTTTGTTATTTCTCCCATTATTTTTTACCTCCGTCTGGCAACATACTTTACAACGCAGTTGCGATATTGATTTCTGTGCAGGTTGGTAGATGCAGGATTTGAACAGCGGTGGTAGCAGTGCCAGAATTAGTAGATTCCCCCGGTTCCCCAGAATTTTGAAGACAAATGTTGGATAATATGGTTCTGAACCGTGTTAAAATGACAATATTTATTTTTCATGAAGCGTCCCTACTGTCATTATGGCAAAGACAAAAGAAGTTATTTGTTAGAAATGAGTTATTAAAACTATTAAGTTTAAAAATCTAAAAAAAAATCTAATTTCCATTAAATAGCACTTGCAAAATTATTTAAGAATAATAAAAATTTTACAGGAGGGCTGATGGTATATTTTGTTTAAGATTTTATACAAAATAGTATATGTCCATAACATGGTATTATTAATCCACCTTGCACTGCAAAAGTGTTAACTTTTAACTCTCCAGGACTTTTAAAATCAGCCTCTAGAGTGTCTTTGGCTGTAGCAAGACATTTTTTTTTTCAAAGTCGGCGTGTGTCCCGTGTGTCTTTGGAGCCTTTAGCAAAGCTGCACCTCCTGTCCCACTGGAGATGCCTACATCTGTGCACCTCTCCATTGTGTGACATAGAGCCTGTGTGCCGCCCTGAGCTGCCTGCACTACAATTCTTCTCTTTGATCCTCACACACACAGTATTATACCGCAGACCACTGAAGAAGTAATGATAAGCCTGGAAGTGGTGTGTGTGAACTCTCGGGATTATCCAGGACATTTCCACAGATCCCACTTAGTAGAACTTCTCAGACCTTCATGAGCATTTGTTGTTTTGAATTTTGGTGCCCGTTAATTTTTTTCCCCCTGCTTTTGGATCGCTTTCATGTGTACTTTAAGGGTCTTACTGTAGTTCTTCAGGATGTTAGCCCAGATTCATTCATTCATTCATTCATTCATTCGTTCATTTATTTTCCTTTAGCTTAGTCTCTATTTCAGAGGTCGCCACAGCAGAATGGGCACAAATACATTTCATCATGATCAACAAAAATGATCTGTGTAAACTCAAAGATAACAATTGATTTTAACCAGTGTGAAAGTCACATGCCTGCTTTTCTGCTGGCTACTTTAAACTATTCATTTTCACATGTTTGAAATTCTGTAACGGAAAATAAACATTAATTATTTATATTTCATTTATTCCATTTATTATGTGTGTTCACATAAAAAAAAGAAAGAAACAGACTTTAGTCATCATCTACTATTATTGTGTTAATATTTGAAATCTTTTGTCAGCCAAGTTTTGTGGTGGTAAACAAAAACTTATCTTTCATTTAAATTAATATAGAAAGCTTTACAATATTATATTTGTGCGTATACATTAGTTTAGTTAGTACTGAAGCCAAATCTGGAGGTAATCTAACAAAATAACTTATGATAACGATCCAAAATTAATACACCCAAATTTATATGTTAGAGAAAAATATTAAATACATTTTTTTTAAAAAGAGGAAAAATCAAGAGAAACAAAAATGTATAAAATTTTGTTGAAATTTTGTAGTTTATAATTTTTTTTCCCCAATATTTTGCATTAGTTTAAATGTATTATCTTTCTATTTCTAAAGATGTTGTGTGACTAAAATATTATTTTAATAAATATATCCATTTATTAAAACTGTTTTGTTCAAGTGAACCAAAATATATCACTAGAATATATACAAAATATACATTTACTGAGAAATAGATAGCAATATTCATTTTCAAAATGGGGTGTACTCATAAATGCATACACAAATCTCTCATTTACATTAATATTTTCTATAAGATGCTCTACAATATTATATTTGTGCATATACATTAGTTTAGTCAGTACTGAAGCCAAATCTGGAGCTAATCTAACAAAATAACAATAAACACAATAATGGTTCAAAAATTAGTAGCCCAAATTTATATGTTAGGGTAAAATATCAAATAAAATAAAAAAAATTATATATATATATATATATATATTTATTTATTTTTTATTTTTATTTTTATTTTTATTTTTATTGAAATGTTGTAATAAATCTGTTTTGGTCAAATGCACCAATATACATTACCCATATTTCCTGAGAAATGGATAAAAATATTCATTTTCAAAATGGGGTGTACTCATATATGCTGAGCACTGTACTTATTTGACTGCTTTTATTAAATAACACTTCACCATTTAGAGAATTTATATATAATACCATGTGTTTATTGCATCACAAAGTTGTTGTTTTTTTTATCAAAAATTTCTTTTTCATGAATGTTCATATAAATCGTGATCTTTTACCAAACAGGTTTGGTCCACTTGATCTGTTCATCATCTGGTACCGCCCAGCAAGATCTTGCTCCAGTTGTATCTCAATTATTTCACGTTCCCACCACTCCTGGAGAAGATCCTTCAGAAGGTAAGACTCAACCCAGCTCCTACACTTCCAGTTAAAAACTCCCCATCATTTAAACCCATTAACATCTTCGGCCCCTTTTGTGCATCGACCTCCGATTGGCCATACAGATCCACCATACATCCTGCTAACAGTACTTAACTAACCTTGCCGTCCGTGTCAAAGAGAGATCATCTCTTCTTCTCTTTAAAGAAGAAAGATCTGGTATTGCTGTGACATTCAGTGAAGGGCTTACACGGAGACGTTATTGGCGATAACAGTGATTGATATTGATGGTGGTGTGGCAGGCAGGGGCCAGGCGCTGCTCCCATTGATTCCCATTATGCTCTGTCAGGGTCTGCTTGGCTCCTTCAGAGTGAATCTGAGCACGAACTGTCACATATGACCTCACGTTACCTTCAGATCACGAGGGTAGAATCACATTGATTCCAAAAGAAGACCCGTTTATGCTACTTGTGATAGTTGTGGTGAAATGTCAGTGTAGGAACTAAATGGTGTTTTTTTTTTAATCCAGACATCTGTTAGTGTAGCCTGACAAAACACTTTTTTTGTAAGATAAAGTTCACACATCCTTACAACTGAGCATGCAGTGACAATAAACATCCTTTAATGTGCTCTATGGTGTTAATTAGGTGGTGTATGGTTAATCTTATGTGGTTGATTTAGACGTTTGAATTCAATTTATATTGTATATTGATTTGAGATTAATTTGAGAAGAGTGGTTTGAAAAGCATTCTAATAAATGATGTTTAAGATTTTAGTTTTATTTACAATAATAAAATAATATTTTAATGTTTTTTATTTAGTTTAGGTTAATAAGGCTAATGATCAAATTATTTTCAATTAGTCACTATTGAACAGTGAATCTTTCAAATAAAGAGGCGGAGTGACGTGTCAAATAATAGCATTTCTTTCTGTACAATTTTGATTGACTTTTTGAATGATTGTGATTTGTATTGTGATGATTTATTGTTAATTAGCACAAGTGGGCCAAAAATGTGTTTCCTTTTCTTTCTTTTTCTTTCCTTCCTTCCTTTCTTTCTTTTCCTTCCTTCCTTTCTTCCTTCCTTCCTTTCCTTCCTTCCTTCCTTTCTTCCTTCCTTTCTTTTTTCTTTTATTTTCTTTTCTTTTATTTTCTTTTCCTTCTTTCTTCTTTTTCTTTCTTTCCCTTTCTTTCTTTCTTTCTTTCTTTCTTTCTTTCCCTTTCTTCCTTCCTTCTTTCCTTTCCATGCCATTTCTTTCTTCCTTTGTTTCTTTATTTTCTTTTCTTTTCCTTCTCTTTTCTTTTTATTTCTTTTCTCTTTTCTTTCCTTTCTTTCTTTCTTTCTTTCTTTCTTTCTTTCTTTCTTTCTTTCCTTCTTTTTCTTCTTTTCTTTCTTTCTTTCCTTTCTTTCTTTCTTTCTTTGTTCTGTTTGTTTGTTTGTTTGTTTTTCTTCTCTTCTTTTCCTTCCCTTCTCTTCCCCCCTTTCTTTATTTTTCTTTCTTCTCCTTTTCCTTCTTTTCTTTCCTTTCTTTCTTTCCTTCTTTCTTTCTTTCCTTTCCTTCTTTTTCTTCTTTTCTTTCTTGCTTTCTTTCTTTCTTTCCTTTCCTTATTTCTTTTTTTCTTAGTTTGTTTCTTTCTTTCTTCTCTTCTTTTCCTTTCCTTCTCTCCCCCCTTTCTTTCTTTTTCTTTCTTTTTTTTCCTTTCCCTTTTCCTTCCTTTCTTTCCTTTCTTTCTTTCTTTTTTCTTTTCTTTCTTTCTTTTTTTTGTTTCTTCTCTTTCTTCTTTTCTTTCTTTCTTTTCCTTTCCTTCCCTTCATTTCGTCCTTCCTATCCTTCCTACCTTACTTTCTTTATTTTTTCTTTTCTTTCTTTCTTCTCCTTTTCCTTTCCTTCCCCTCCCTTCCTTTTGTCCTTCCTTTCCTTCCTACCTTACTTTCTTTCTTTCTTTCTTCTTTTTGTTTCTTTTTTCTTTTCTTCCTTCCTACTTTCCTTTCCTTCTTTCTTTCTTTCTTTCTCTCTTTCTTTCTTTCTTTCTTTCTTTCTTTCTATTCTTTCCTTCTTTCTTTCTTTATTTTTTTTCCTTTTCCTTCCCTTCCTTCTTTCTTTCTTTCTTTCTTTCTTTCTTTCTTCATCTAAAGTTTTTTTCGTGTATGTTGCATTTCTAAATGTGTGAATTGAATTAAGCAGATGCAGGTATGTGGAGCAACATTTACTGTTTAAGACACTATTGCTTGCAAAAGAACCCACTTCGACATTTCACTCTGACAAAAATGCGATATGCGAGGCTAAATAATGCAATATTCAATATCCCATACAATATATATTTTTTAATATATATAAAAAACAGATGTTTTCTATTGCAGGGACTTGAATGAACATTTTCAAGCCAAAAAAAGGTTTTACCACCAGTTTGCTTCACTAGTATAGTTTTATCAACCTAAACGCATCAATAATGTAATACTAATTATGTAATATAATCATATAAACAGAAACATCAAAATATTATGTCATCATTTCAAGCAGTCTTATGGCTTTCGAAACATTGCTTCATTGCGTGGTCATATTTGAGCATTTAAAAATCGCTAGAGATATTTGAACAAGAAAGCCAGCATGTCCGCTCTGCTTAGTTTCAGAGATGTTCGTTGACATTTAATGGCAGTCACACACATATACTTTTGTATTAAATCACTAAATTACTGCAAACCATTGCGATTTATTTATAATTATATATAATTGCGCAATATATACATTTGTTTAAATGTTTTATTCATCCAAAAATGAAAATTATGTAGTTTTAAACCTTTTAAGGGTTTCTTTCAAAAGAAGAGAACACAAAAGAAGATATTTTGAAAAATGCTCATTGACTTCCATACAAGGAACAAAATGCTATGGAAGGCAATGGTTCCCAGCAACTATCATTTTTCAAAATATCTATTGTGAGAATAGAAGAAAGAAACTCAGATAGGTTTGGAACAAGTGAAGGGTGAGCAAATGATGACAACTTTCATTTTAGCTGAACTTTAATGGCAGTAGGATCAAGGTCATCAAATCTATGGCATCCTCATCTAACAAACTCAGTCTTTTTACCACAACTTTAATCTTTATTACTTTCCAGTCATTCACGCACTCCCCTCTGAAGCAATTCCTTTTTATATTGATTCTTGTTTTGAACTGAAGTACTTCTTTGGCCCGACTAAATAGAATTGTTGTAATTGTTTGTGTGTGTAAGCATGTGTGCTCAGGTGCGGGGCCGCTGCAGGGTGCGTGGCCCTGCTGGGCGACACACTGCCTTTTTATCACAGGAATGAGCTAGTACTATTTTAATTAAAATGTCAGAACAAATACTGGCAGAGGTCTTGAGGATGAATCGCTAGATAAGAAGAGCAGTGGGCCAGAACAGGTCAGAGAGACAAAGTCACCTGGGCAGATCTTCATTCATCCCCATAGCGTGTGTGCGTGTGTGTGTGTGTGTGTGTGTGTGTGTGTGTGTGTGTGTGTGTGTG
>CAIGQW010055820.1:2905151-2935669 GCA_903798125.1 Danio choprae | reverse complement strand
TATATATATATATATATATATATATATATATATATATATATATATATTAATAGAAACACGTTCTTCCTTCTGATTTGTTCCCTTCCAATTATGTCCATATATTATCAAGTCACATGTCCATGGCTTTCTGGACTGTACAATAGAACAGATTGTATGGCTGTGTGTATTCAGCTAAAGGTGCAGCGTTTTGTGAATCAGTGACCCGTCAGCATTCAGAGGGAAGGATGGGTGGTGTATTTGAAGCTGTGTTAAACATTTGATGCCGCCACACCTCTCCCCCTCTCCAAATTAAGCAAATCACCGGGCCACTTCGGGCAGGAAAAGGAACACGCGTCATAATTGTGTGACATTTGGGTAATGACCGTTCTGACATTTCAGACTGACACCTTCTCCCTCTCGCTTTTTCTAGCCTTTCTTTTCCCACCTTTTTGCGGCAGAGGCTCATGTATTTAAAGGGTAATGATACAGACTGACAGCTTTACGCTTTAAACGAACCAGTCACACACATACACACACACACACACACACATACACAGAGATTCTGTGCACTTCTTTTGGCCCATAAGATGTCATCAAAGGAGAGGGGAAAAAAAAGAGATTAGATGACCTACGTCATGTACTCGCTAAAAAAATATTAACAACGATTTATCGAGAATAAATCAGTGTAAATCATTTGTTGAAATGTGTGTGTGAATAGTTTATATAAACTCACCGGCCACGTTTTGACTTTGAATATGGCGTGGTTGTTTGTGCCAGACGGCCTGGTCTGAGTATTTCAGAAACTGCTATCTATTGGGATTTTCACACACAACCATCTCTAGGGTTTACAGAGAATTGTCCAAAAAAGAGAAAATATCCAGTGAGCGGCAGTTCTGTGGGCATAAATGCCTTGTTGATGCCAGAGGTCAGAGGAGAACGGCCAGACTAGTTTGAGCTGATAGAAAGGCAACAGTAACTCAAATAACCACACATTACAACCGAAGTATGCAGAAGAGTATCTCTGAATGCACAACACATCGAACCTTGAGGTGGATGGGCTACAGCAGCAGAAGACCACACCGGGTGCCACTCTTGTCAGCTAAGAACAGGAAACTGAGGCTACAATTCGCGCAGGTTCACCAAAATTGGACAAAAGAAGAATGGAAAAACGTTGTCTGGTCTGATGAGTCTCGATTTCTGCTACGACATTCGGATAGTAGGGTCAGAATTTGGCGTCAACAACATGAAAGCATGGATCCATCCTGCCTTGTATCAACGGTTCAGGCTGGTGGTGGTGGTGTAATGGTGTAGGGGATATTTTCTTGGCACACTTTGGGCCCATTAGTACCAATTAAGCATCGTGTTAATCCCACAGCCTACCTGAGTAGCTATTGTGCAGTTCTGCAGCAACCGCGTGATGCTATCATGTCAATATGGAAAACAAAAACAAATTGAGATTGGTTGCTTTATATTTTTTGTTACATTTTTTTCCTGACTAAAGGTCTGTTTCCACCAAGAACAAAAATATAAAATTAAAACAACAATAACTATATTTGTGTCCACACCAGCAAGTTATAATCTTTTTTTGTTGTTGTTTGTTTGTTTTTGGTATTTATCCCCTTGTAACCAGCAGGTGTGCTGCGTTTCTAGCGCATTTGTCCAGTAAAACCAACTCGTGTAATCAAACAGTGAATTTAGCAATTTCAGTCAGTGTAGTGGAATTAAAACAACACATCCAACATCCATGTAATAAGTTTTATCATTCCTTGTTTTCAAGACAGAGGACTTTGAAAAGAGGACTTAACATCAAGCGGTGTGCAGCTTCGCAATGTTTTCTCTAGCTTTAAATTGTGTGAGCTCTTTTTATTTCAGCAGATTCTGACTGGCTATAAGTGTTTTATCATTTATTAGCTGGGGGGGAAAAAAATCACTCTGAAAGTGATGCCAACGATATTATTTCTCTACATCTTTGCTACAGCTTAAGTATGGACATTCAGAACAATTTTGAGAACAAAGTCATTATGTTTATCTTTATATTTTTATACCCATGGTGTAAAAGGCCATTAAGTGTCGTCTTTTTCAAATTTTTGTACAAAATATTTTGCATACAAGTCTGTATACTGCAATTGAGAAGTTGGTTTGTGGACTTATAATCAACTGGTGCTGTCCACTGTCCTTGGTGCTGAAGTTCTCTCTGATGGTGGGATAAACTTAGTCTTTGTGTATGGAAGCACCTTAAATTTATAGGACACAGATTCAAAAATTTCTATGTACACTTTCAAAATCTTTCCTCATTCTTGTTTGTTTTAATTTATTTTATATATTTAATTGCTATCATTTAAATGTTAATATTATAATAAAATGTATCATATTTATTAAATTATAATATTGTATTGTATTAAAACCGTTTTTACATTTTGAATGTAACTCAATGGTTTTCAATTTTACTGAGCCCATACGAGTGATAAGCCTCAGTTTCCTATTCTTAGCTGACAGGAGCTCAGCATGATCTTCTGCTGCTGTAGCCCATCTGTTTTAAGGCTGGATGTGTTGTGCTTTCAGAGGTTTTTTTCTGCATGTTGAATCAAGTGATTATTTAAGTCTATTTTTGCCTTTCTATCAGCTCAAGCCAGTCTTGGTTTTCTCTTCTGGTATCAAGGCATTTTCACCTACAGAACTGCTGCTCTTCAGACTATAGTAATTATACATAAACATTTCAGTAGATTGTTTATGAAATATGATAAGCATTATGTAGTTTGTGAAATAGGATAACCACGACACATTCAGAGTCAGTTCATCTTTTATTGCAATTCTGATGCTTAGTTTCCATTTTGACCATGTCTACTTGCTGCCATTTGATTGGCTGAAGAGGTGTACTTAAAGTTATAATTAATATTAATATATAATTAAATTATTGAATAGAGAAGGGACGTTTACACAGACATTAATACATTTCTACAAAATCTTTTCAATCACGTACTAATTTTTTTTTTATATTTTTGAAGCACTTATGTTTTCAGCATTGACCAAAAACACATTGTGTTGGTTAAAATGATTTTTCTTCTATGCCAAAAATATTTAGCAAGATTATCCTTAAAGATTATGTTCCATGAAGACATTTTGTGAATTTCCCACCATTATTATATCAAAACTTTGACTTTGGAGTAATAATATACATTGCTAATAACTTAATTTGGACCACTTTAAATGTGATTTTAGGTTTTCAAATAGTTGTATCTTGGCCCAATATGGTCATATCCTAATAAACAATACATTCACAGAAATCTTATTAATTCAGCATTTGAATGATGCAAAAATCCCAATGTTTTACAAATTGACCCTTATGACTGGTTTTGGGCTCCAGTGTCATTGTAATATTTGTCAAGGGTGAGATATCTACCAGCTACTTTAGGTAAAGACATTGAGACAGAAAAAAATGACGTTTAAACATCACATTACAGGCACTGAGGAGAGAAGCAGGCCTGCAGTGTTATGGGTCATGTACTTCAACATGAGGGACACATCAGCCATGGACAGCAGCTGCTACAGCCTACCGAGCAACGTCCACGTGTGCACTGGTCCTGATGCCGGCCTGGGCAGCGACTACTCCATTAAACTGGTAAGTCCAGCAGAGGGAGGCAGACTCTACACTTTGTGGATCAGACATAGCTTCTAGGCCATTTTTATTAAAGGGAAAAATAGGATTGTTTCTGTTTATTTCCAGGCTGAATCAGTGTTTCACTGTCTGCTCCCTGATGAAGAGTTCTGCCCGCCTGCACCCAACCCTGAGGACATCATCTATGATGGTGACGCTTCACAGGCTGAAGGACCAGGGTTTGATGAGAGTAATGCGGAAGCGGAAAAAAGCCAGGCAGAGGAAGAAGGAACCACCAGTGAGAAGTCTGAGAACTCTAAAGCAGCAGAGATGGACAGTGTTGCGCAAGAGACACCGCTGGACACGAATCCACCCTCTGAAGAGTAACTTCTTTAGAGGCGTTTGCTTCACTGAGCATGTGAATACACAAATGCGTCATGTTCTGGTGGGCCAGTGGGTCTCAAAAACGATGTTGTCAATCCTGTTATGTCCTTTAACCTTTTTTATATATATATTTTATGTGCCTTTCTTTTGCATTTTCACACTCTACACCCTTTATGCCATTTTATTTTGACCGGTTACTGTAAAGCAGGTTATGAGTTTGCTTTCTTAAAGCCAAAATGCCGTTCTTTGTTTTCTCCAGAATGTGTTCACAACTTTGCATGTTTCAAGCAAGGTGCCTATCACACATATTTATTTGAATGAGGAAAAACACACTTGTTTATGGCAAGGGATTGCTACTTTAAACTTTGTAAAGACTACTTTTTGTCACGATCTTGAATTTCAAATGTTTATTTAAATGCTTTCTTCTCTGAAGTCTGTTTTGCGTCATCACATTCATTCGCATATCAAATTGCTATAAATATATCATGCAGAAATGCTTGCTGGCATTAAAACTTTAATTAAAAATGTGTTTTGTGATTTATGTCTGCATTATTTGTGTTTTACATTCATCGGTCAAACTCTAGCCCTTTATTTTGTTATTTTGTAGATAGCAAAGTGATCAACATTTGAGAACGGTAATGATTGCGGAAGAAGTCTACAATTTCTAATAATAACTACAAAAATTTTCAAAGGTTACAGTAATCAAAAATAAGTAAGAAGTGTGCAGGCCATCGCTTTGCTTTTTGTCGTCAAGGATTTTTCAAGAGATTTTTTAATCAGGTTAAGAACGGGGCTCTGGGCTGGCCATTTCATTATCTCAACATTTGCCAGTCCCAGTCCAGTGTCTAAGGGGGGTCAGAGAACCCTTAGATTTCATCTAAAATATCTTAATTGGTGTTCTAAAGATGAATGGTCTAGGGGGACATGAGGGTGAGTAATTAATAACAGAATTTGTGTTTTTGGGTGAAGAACCCCTTTAAATATTTTTTGTTGTAATTGAAAATCATGGTTATTTCACCAGAAATTGCTTAACTTCTAAAGCTCAGAATACATTTTAACAAACATTTGTCACACTGAATATTCATGGAACATTTTTTGGACATTTTATTTCCCCTAAAGATATTTGAAACATTAGACACTTGCAAAGTTTTATTTTTATGTGTATAAAGAAACATTTATAATCACTTTCATGATTTAAGCACACTCCAAATGTACCCAGAATGTTACAGTATCTGTGCCCAAATAATCCTAAAGGCCTAAAATTATACATTGCTGCTGTATACATTTGCATTCATTAAACATTCTTAGTTTCATTATTTTAATATGCTAGCCTTGTATTTTAAGATCCCCGGCGTTTAACCAAAATGGATACATTAAAAAGAGCAGTCACTGTGGTATTTACCAGTGTCCTTCACTGATATCAACTGCTTTCAGGGCAAAACTTCAGCGTAAACAGTGACGGCGGCCATTAGCGATGCTCCTCGAGTACAGTTTACCTGCCATGAAGAAGCGAGAACAGGCGGGAGAGAAGGAGCACAGTTTGATGACATTTGGTTTGCACTGCCATGGCTGAACAGATGGCTCATTATGGCTGTGAGTGCACAGTCGTCCCTCACAGCGCTTGCTGTCTTTGTTTCTGCGGAATTTGATATGGGGTCTGCCGAGGGTATTTACTCGTTCTGGAGGGGAAGAATTACTGCTGAACACATGGCCCAGGTTAGTCCCAGACCAGAGGAAGTGCGCTGATTCCTTCAGTCGGCCGGGAGTAAAGCACACCCCTGACGGCACTGACGACTGTTTAGAGTCGAGTCAAGAGTGATGTGTGTCACAAATAAGACGCTTTTTGGCTTAATTCACTCGGTTTGTGGGATGCATGTTATGTTGGGTAGGCTTAGAATGCAGAATACAACATTTTTTTAAGCTGCTCTGAAGCTATAATTATGATAATGGGGGTCGTCGTGGTCTTTCCTAAGATAAACAACTCCATTTCTCTAAGAACCTTCAGGATTATTTTATCGTTTATACTGATTTGGAAATTATAAGCTTTAAGATTACTTTATTATTTATAATTTTTTCAGCGTATATAAAGCTTTAAGTGTAATAAATAACACTTTGTCATTTAAATAAATATTAATAATCATGTCTGGTTAAATAACGTGTAACACAAACCATTTAGGCTACTGTAGATTTGGAATTCATTTATGGAAATCCTTTTATTACTGTAACCTATATTTTAATAAGCTGTATACATTTATATCATATATTAATAATGTAACATACAGTTTATTGATTTTAATGAACCAGTTATTTCATTAAATGTCAGTAGCGTATCCCTTTTTTGTTGTTAAAAATATGATTTGTGACTACCCTGTTATTTAGTATTTGTGTAAATTTTTATATATAAAACTTTATTATGAGGCCTACTGTAGAAAAACTGAATCTTTGTGATATCACTGTTACTGATGTAGAGTTTATATGTGCATTTGAACATATAAAATGTGGCTTATTGTAAAACTGTAAAAAAAATAGACATAATTTAAATATGGTATTAACACTATGGTATTTTGACATTCCAGTGAAATAACATGTAACAAAAATGCTTCAGATTTGGAATTAATCTTTGTGTATTTCAATCATAAAATGATTATAATTATTACACTGTAAAAAATGACTACTTGACTTTACTCAAAATACGTGAGTAAACTTGATGTTTTTAAACTATTAGTTGACTTTACTTAAAATACGTGAGTAAACCTGTTGTTTTTAAACTGATTAGTTGACTTTACTTAAAATACGTGAGTAAACCTGGTGTTTTTTTAAAGTAATTAGTTGACTTTACTTAAAATATGTGAGTAAACCTGTTGTTTTTAAACTGATTAGTTGACTTTACTTAAAATACGTGAGTAAACCTGGTGTTTTTTAAAGTAATTAGTTGACTTAACTTAAAATATGTGAGTAAACATGTTTTTCCCTTTGCTTTAAAAATTTTAAGTAAATGAACTATGTGCATAATTATAAAAATTACATTAAATCAACTTAACAGATCCAAGTTACAATTGATTAAATAAAGTAAAATAATCACATTTTACAGTGTTGCTTATTCAATTAGTAACAAATGACTTATTTAAATAAATATCAGTAACTTATCCCTGGGCCTCACGGTGGCGCAGTGGATAGCACAATCGCCTCACAGCAAGAAGGTCGCTGGTTTGAGCCTCGGCTGGGTCAGTTGGCGTTTCTGTGTGGAGTTTGCATGTTCTCCCCGTGTTGGCGTGGGTTTCCTCCGGGTGCTCCGGTTTCCCCCACAAGTCCAAAGACATGCGGTATAGGTGAATTGGGTAAGCTAAATTGTCCGTAGTGTATGAGTGTAAATGGGTGTGTATGGATGTTTCCCAGAGATGGATTGCAGCTGGAAGGGCATCCGCTCTGTAAAACATATGCTGGATAAGTTGGCGGTTCATTCCGCTGTGGCGACCCCAGATTAATAAAGGGACTAAGCCGAAATGAAAATGAATGAATGAATGAACTTATCCCTTTTTCTGTTGAAAACATGGTTTGCAAGTAAATTTGAAAAGATTAAACTTTTTAAAAGTGTAATAAATCACACATCATAATTTAAATAAATATCAGTAATTTATTCCATGCTTTGTTAAAAAAAAAAAACATACATTGTGAAAACCCTGTTACTGTAGACTTGGAATTCATTTGTAAATTTGAATAGATTGAGAATTGTAATAAGTCATGCATAATTTAAACAATATCTGTGGCCATTTCCATTTTAAAAACATGTTTTTTGTCAACCCTGTTACATTTTGGAATTCATATATGTACATTTCAATAGGCACAACATAATTATGCAGCTTGTTGTAAAAGCGTAATCACACTAACACTATAATTAAAATACATGTTTGTAACACATTTAATTTCCATTTTAAAAACATGTTTCTTGTCAACCCTGTCATAGTCTTTATATCTAAATTGTTTTGGGCTAGAAGGTCAGTACAAATAGGCTTAACAATTAATGCATAACGCTGAATTCTGGTGATTAAAAAGAGTAAATAAAAATGAATCTCATCACAAAGTTGAACTATCAGAAAGGATTTAGTGTAAACCTGAATGTGTTCTTCCACCCTGTTACTATAAGTTGTAATTCATATGAAACTCATGTACATGTAAATTTGCACATATGTATGTAAGCATTAATGCATAATAATAAGTTAATTAAGTTAATGTTTTTAATAAGTTCATTTTAAGTTAAGTGTATAGTTATTTTTATTATAGTGATCTATAAAAGTTAGTTTTCTTTTAATAAATAAATACATAATAAACTTAATATATTTTTAAATATCAAAATCATTTTATTGGGCTGCACGGTGGCGCAGTAAGTAGCACAATCGCCTCACAGCAAGAAGGTCGCTGGTTCAAGCCTCGGCTGGGTCAGTTGGCATTTCTGTGTGGAGTTTGCATGTTCTCCCCGTGTTTGCGTGGGTTTCCTCCGGGTGCTCCGGTTTCCCCCACAAGTCCAAAGACATGCGGTTCAGGTGAATTGGGTAAGCTAAATTGTCCGTAGTGAATGAGTGTGTATAGATGTTTCCCAGAGATGGGTTGCGGCTGGAAGGGCATCCGCTGCGTAAAACATATGCTGGATAAGTTGGCGGTTCATTCTGCTGTGGCGACCCCAGATTAATAAAGGGACTAAGCCGAAAAGAAAATGAATGAATGAATATAACTCCAATACAGCGAATATGTCAACATTTCAAACATTATTTTATTATTTATTTTTTCTTTACCTAAATTAAACCTCCTAAATAACAACAAGTTGACTAATTTATTCAAGGACACACAAATATGACTGATTTTATGCACGTTTCTCATAAATAATAGTAAAACAATAATCTCAATAAAATCATTTTAATTCTATTTAACTCTAATACAGCAAATATTTCAAACATTATTTTATTATTTATTTTCTCTTTACTCAAATGAAATCTTCTAAATAACAACAAGTTAATTAATTCAAGGATACACAAATGTGCTTGATTTTATGCAAGGTTCTCTTAAATAATAGTAAAACAATTATATTAATATTAATAAAGCTTTATTAACAATAAAACATAACTAAAATTTCAATAAAGTAAATAACATTTAAAATATTATGTCATTATTTTATTTACTCAAATAAAATCTGCTAAATACAACAAGTTGACTATATTCCTGTTGAAATATTCCAGGACACACAAATGACATCATTTCTTGCTTTTGTAAAAGCGGTCTTGCGTGTCTTTATTTATTGTTAGGAGGGATACAGCTGTCTTTAATATTTATCAAATGGCCCATTAATTGCATTTTATCAATGTTTACCCTAACCCTAAACAATAAACCTCACAGTAATGTAAAAAAAATTATAAACATAACAATAATTATATTATTTAGTAAATTAAATTGTATTTTATGAACGTCTACCCCTACCACAACCCTAAACCCAACCATCACAGTAATGTAAAAAAATAAGTAATTGTTGTACAGTATCACAAAAATTATGCTATATTGGTGTGAGCATCAACTGTATACCATCTAGACTTTACCCTTATTGTAGGTTTAAAGCTACAGTACGCAGCATCCATATATCAGCTTCATGCTCTGTGATCGATTTCCTCAATTTTCGTAATTTCATGACAATCCTTTATCTCCAGCATTTTGGTTTCATCTCATTGTTTTTCGGGAGGCATGAGATTATTTTCTTCTCTCTTGAGTGACCTGCCTGCTCAATAGCATCATTGGGAATCAATTTTCTGCATGGAGAGTCTTGACATTCAAACGCAAAAGGGTAGATTGTGCCACCGGCAAGACACCTAGCGGGGGCCACGTTTCTCCGGCACTGTGGGGTGCGTTCAGCGGCCAATCTTTAGGGACAGACTGAGGAGTTGTAAAATGTTTCTCGACAAATTAAGGATTGAGACGCAAACATTTTTTTCTATAGTAGAGGCCTCTGGCTATACATCTTATTGTGTTTTTAAGAAAGCCACTTAACAAAGTGCTTTCTAAGAGGTGTAACGTGAAGAAATGTACATTTATGAGACGTCAAAAGGGATTTTATGTATTGATTATGCACTTCATTCAGTCAAACAGAAAATTTTAAAAATCAATAATGAAAATGCTTTCTTATTTTCAATAAATCATTTGGAGTTACGTTGGATAACATTGTTTGTTTGTTTTCAAACGGATGATTTAACAGTTGCTGGCAGATAACTAAAGCTATGTTAGGAAATGTTTGTATGTTGTATTTATTGTAAGTAGCCTAGCAATACCTGAAATACTATATGAAATTAGCTTTAAATGAGTTTATAGTTTAAAAGATTATAAAACTTATATTTCAATGCAGTTGTATATTCATTTATTTATAAAAAAATTGCAGTTGTTTTCTCATATAATGCCAAAAGTTCGGCCAAAGCTGAAACAAAACACTCGAAAATTTGCGCCACTTCTGAGTTCCTTTAATGTGTTTGAACTGACATCCAGTGGCTACTTTTGGTCATTACATGCTTTCAAGTATGCTTTTATAGTTTTTAATTTGGTTTTTATTGTGAAATATGTACAAACTTATATACATCTCACACACTGTTTGTAAAAATAAAACAAAATGAAAATGAAAATGAGAGAAAGTATATTAACAGTATACAATCAAAAATCGTTGCCAGGGGTAAAATAATAATAATTAAAAAAAAAAAACATTTATTTAACTAAATCAAATGTACATAATGCTTCATGTGTTTTTAGTTTTTCTGTTTCTAATGTTATACAGTGTAGTACCATATTGTTTAATCCCTTTTATAAAATGTTCTCAATTTGGCTTAGCTTTAGCCCATTTCTTTATTTGAATATGATCGTTTCCAAGTAATATTATTAGGTATATAATAAGTTGTACCTTTTGAATCAATTCCATCTTGTACAATAGCAAATATGACATAATACATTTCAATTTGTATTAGTGCTCCAAATGTCCTTGAAATAAAGTTAGAAACATCAATTAATGCGTTTAGGTCTGCTAATTCATGTTTAGCACAAATGCGTAACTCTTGCTGTTTTATTTCAATAAATCATTTGGATTTTAGTGTTTATAAACGGGATAACGGATAATATTAAACGAATAACATCGGTTTTGCTCAAACTGATGATTTAACAGTTGCTTCCAGGTAATTAAGGTTATGTTATGAAATTGTTTTTATTTATTGTGCATGAGCTACACGAAATGCTTATGAAATTAGCTTTAAATGAGTTTATAGGAGTACAAATATACATTTATTACGATTTAAGTTTATAGAACTTATATTCAATGCAGTTGTATATTCATTTATTTGTATAAATTGCAGTTGTTTTCTCATATAAGGCCAAACGTTCCGCCAAAGCTGAAAAAACGCTCGAAAATTTGCGCCATTTCTGAGTTCCTTTAATGTGTTTTTACTGACATCCAGTGGCTTCTTTTGGTCATTACATGATTTCAAGTAATGTATTTTTGGTCTGCCAATTCATGTTTATCACAAAAAAGTAATTTTTGCTATTTTATTTGCTAGGCTATATACAGTCTATACTTAATATTTTTCTAACTTTACTTCAGTACTTATGTGTGTTTTCCATACACAAAGTATCTTTTTTTTAAAATGTTGAAGTGAGAAAAAAAGAACATTAAATATGAATTAAATAACCATAAACTCCAATAATCTTTTACACATTTTTTAACAATAAACAATGAGTTTAGTATTGACTTGTTTAGTATTGTGAATTGCATCCTTTTTTATATTCTTTTAAACTCAAAATAAAATATATTATAGAATAAAATAGGGCAGCATGGTGGCGCAGTGGATAGCACGATCGCCTCACAGCAAGAAGGTCGCTGGTTCGAGCCCAGGCTGGGTCAGTTGGCGTTTCTGTGTGGAGTTTGCATGTTCTCCCTGTGTTGGCGTGGGTTTCCTCCGGGTGCTCCGGTTTCCCCCACAGTCCAAAGACATGCAGTGGTGAATTGGGTAAGCTAAATTGTCCGTAGTGTATGAGTGTGAATTGGTGTGTATGGATGTTTCCCAGCATAAAACATATGCTGTTGGCGGTTCATTCCGCTGTGGCAACCCCAGATTAATAAAGGGACTAAGCCGAAAAGAAAATGAATGAATGAAGAATAAAATAAGATTATTATTTTTGCTGTAAGAATGATCTTCTTTTGTGTATATATTAATATTCAGAAACAGAATAATATAGTAAGTTTTGTCTTAATGCGTATGTTAAAACACAATTTCAGAAAAATGACAAACTGAATAAAATACACATCCTTTTATTCTCACTAAGGCAAGAATTTACTAAAGCAACACAACTTACTGTAAATTTACTGGATAGTGTTCATGCAGTGATTATTCATGCATGCAGTGATTGTCTTTGGACAAAAGCATCTGCTAAATGACTAAATGTAATGTAATGTAATGCTATTCTGTGTTCTTTCTATAAGAAGGAACCAAATGCATTTTGGCTTGAAAAAAGTAAACAGTAAAATTACAGAACTTGAATCGCGATTAAATATTTTAATTTAATGACTGCACTTAACATACATGTTTTATTTTTAATTCACAAATAAGAGCATTGCAGAGCACTTATGTTATTATATCATATAATATAAATAATAGATAAACAATAGAACAAAACAATCAATGGTGGGGGATGATAACAATAATAGTAATGATAGTAATATTAACAGTAAAAATGACAACAGAGATGTCTTTAGATGATAATTCAGCTGTGCTTAGATCTGTTAGAAAGATTAGCCATGCAGGTTGTCTCTCTGCTAAGTTTGTAAAGTTCAGATTGCTGCAATGTTTAATAATATTAATATTATAATGTAATATAATATAATGTTATAGTAATATTGCTGCAATGTTTAATGAAAAAACAAAATATAATATAATATAATATAATATAATATAATATAATATAATATAATATAATATAATATAATATAATATGGAAATATAATGTTGTTGCCTGGCTTTGCCACAGGACTGTGATCTTCTTCCAGGAACATCAGGCCAATCTGCTGCTGTCCATCAGGTGGTTTGTCTTGGTCCTGCGCTTCAGCTGAGCTCTGTCCACTCCGGGTGACCCTACCAGTGTTTGTGAAGTACCAGTGGCATAGCTCTCAGCATTACTGATGCATACAAGCTCTCACAGCACGTCAAGATGCACACCGTGTAAGGGACCCTAACCTAACTCGACTAGTTAAACATGACAACCGACCAATCAAAACATCCTGTAATGCACAAAAACTAATCGAAAATGAATCTTTGAAGTGAATGAATCAAGCCAAGTGTAGTTCTAGTTAGTTCAGAAATTATTCAGTTCAGTCTTTCTTTCTTTCTGTTGATATTATGCTATGAATTCTGATATTTTAATAACCTGCTTTTATTTTGTAATTGGAGACATGATAAAAGACACTTGATGCAGTGAACAACTTCAGTAAACCTGCAGTTGTCAACAAGAACCATGGAAAAGGTGAAAATAAGACTTAAACTTTAGGTTTTGTCAGGATTTAAATAATGACTAATAACAATAATTGTTATAGGCTACAGTCAAAAATGATATATACACTCACCAGCCACTCATCTCATATATACACTCACCGGGTTGGACCCCCTTTTGCCTTCAGAACTGCCTTAATCCTTCGTGGCATAGATTCAGCAAGGTACTGGAAATATTCCTCAGAGATTTTGGTCCATATTGACATGATAGCATCACGCAATTGCTGCAGATTTGTCGGCTACACATCCATGATGCGAATCTTCCATTCCACCACATCCCAAAGGTGCTCTATTGGATTGAGATCTGCTGTATGTGGAGGCCATTTGAGTACAGTGAACTCATTGTCATGTTCAGGAAACCAGTCTGAGATGATTTGCTCTTTATGACATGGCGTGTTATCCTGCTGGAAGTAGCCATCTGAAGATGGATACGCTGTGGTCATAAAGGGATGGACATGGTCAACAACAATACTCAGGTAGGCTGTGGCATTGACACGATGCTCAGTTGGTACTAATGAGCCCAAAGTGTGCCAAGAAAATATCCCCCACACCATTACACCACCAGCAGCAGCCTGAACCATTTTATACAAGGCAGGATGGCTCCATGCTTTCATGTTGTTGACGCCAATTTCTGACCCTACCATCCAAATGTCACAACAGAAATCGAGACTCCTCAGACCAGGAAAAGTTTTTCTAATCTTCTATTGTCCAATTTTGGTGAGCCTGTGCGAATTGTAGCCTCAGTTTCCTGTTCTTAGCTGACAAGAGTGGCACCCGGTGTGGTGTTCTGCTGCTGTAGCCCATCGACCTCAAGGTTGGACATGTTGTGCATTCAGAGATGCTCTTCTGCATACTTCGGTTGTAATGAGTGGTTATTTGACTTACTGTTGCCTTTCTATCAATTCAAACCAGTCTGGCCATTCTCTTCTGACCTCTGGCATCAACAAGGCATTTGCACCCTATTACTGCCGCTCACTAGATATTTTCTTTTTTTTTTGGACCATTCTCTGTAAACCCTTGAGATGGTTGTGCGTGAAAATCCCAGTAGATTAGCAGTTTCTGAAATACTCAGACCAGCCTGTCTGGGACCAATCATCTTTCTTCCCCATTCTGATGCTCGGTTTGAACTGTAGCAGATCGTCTTGACCATGTCTACATGCCCAAATGCATTGAGTTGCTGTCATGTGATTGTCTAAATAGAAATTTGTTTTAAAAAGCAGTTGGACAGGCATACCTAATAAAATGGCCAGTGAGTGTATTAGGTTAAGTACAGTTTCTTATTAATTTTTTTCTTTCTTTCAAGTCACTTGGTTTAGATTTATGTCCCATGATAAAAGGAAATCAAACAAATAAAATCAGTAAAACTGTGACTTGTGAACAACTTTTACATTGACAATCAACAGCCTACAGTTTAAGCCTATATCAAAGTTTTAGCCAAACAATGTCATCTTGCTTGTAGCACTCTGCAAACTCTCTCAAGTCATTCTTCATTTAGTGTATGAATAAAGCTTTGTGTGTGTGTTTTCTGGTGTTCCTGCGTTTTTAAATACTCCATCCACTTTCACGTTATGTTTTATTAACGATTTTCAACCCATACATTTAAACTTTGTTTCAATCGCACTGTTGTCCGCTCCAGTCCAGCAGGTGGCAGATAAGAACTATTTAGCCTACAACAAACATGGCGACTTCCACAGAACACGAGGATCTATCTGAACAAGTAAGTTTTTTTGTGTTGTTTTACGATGTCGAACGTTGCAGGAACAAAGAACGTGTACATATATTTAATAAACATTCCAAATAAATGTTTAATTTAAAATATCTGACAATAAAGTGGCGAAAGATACGTTAAAGCGATAAAGCTGTCATGCAATCATTGGTCGGGTAAATGCAGTGCTACATGGTGTTTATTGTGGTTATGATATTGTTGGGGTTTTTTTTTTATTAACAGGAGGATACAGTAGAAGAATCCAAAGCACCAAAGATCCGAGAAACACCAGAAGACATCAAACTAGAGGCCATCGTCAACACTATTGCATTTCACCCCAAACAAGACATCCTTGCAGCAGGAGACATTGATGGCGATATTTACCTGTAAGTTTTGTATTTCAAGGCGTCTAAAGTCCTTAAGCTTTTCTGAAAAGTAGAAGTAGTGTTCAGGGTTGTAGCTAATGTTGTGTGTATAATAGTTGTAGTCATTTTCAATGTAAACTCATATTTAAATATTTTGAAATTAGTGCCTTACAATACAAAGTGTTCATGTACTTAAAGAAAATGTGACTTGTGTTTATTTCATTACTGTTATTACAGTTAAGAAACATGTTTTCTAGTTCTTACAAGGAAAGACACTAGATGTAAACAAAATATATTTTGATTTGCTTGTCTATTCTTAGATTTTGGGCATTTATGTTGTTCATAACGCCGTTTTTGTAACACAAAATGTCTAAAAACAATTTCAGGTACTTTTTTTAAGCCGCCAAATCTGCTTTCTCTGTTGATTTTTGATTCAAATTCAAGGCCGTTTTCAGAGAATTGTTATTTTCCTGTGCTAATAGCCAGAATAATATTAACTTAAGTATTATTTATATCTACATTCTGAAAGTTTTATCCAGTCAGACAAGTCCAAAATGACTTTTTTTTTTTTTTTTCAAATACAAATTTGAATGAATAATAGACACATTTTCTAAAAGAAATAAACTGAATAAAAATGGAAAGAGTTACTGTTAAGAACAATATTAATCCAGATATGAAAATATCCAAACTAATCATAACAAGTGAAACTAATGGTTTTACCTATTACATTTAAATATACACTGCAAAAAAAATTATTTTCATTTTGTCTTGTTTCTAGTCGAGATTTCTTAAATCAAGAAGCATTTTCTAGACAAGTAAAACATTGTCTTGTTTCAAGCAATAATATGTCAAAATTAAATGCGTTTTTCCTTAAAACAAGCAAAATAACTTTATTGCAAGGTAAAGGCAAGATTATTTCGCTTGTTTTAAGAAAAAACTCACTTAATTTTGGCACATTATTTCTTAAAACAAGACAATATTTTTTGCTTGTTTAGAAAATGCTTTTTGATTTAAGAATTTGTAGAGATTTGGATAATAAACAAGACAAAAACTCTAAGTAACAAACACATTTTGCAGTGTAATAGTGAAAGTAAAAAAACAGCAGAGATAGCAGGGTTTGGAAAGGCTGAATACAAGTGCGGCTTGATCTAAATGTTTAACACCTTTTAAAACCCATATTTGATCAGATATGAAACTGTTATTGTAGCTCATAATTTAAGATACTTCTGTCTTTGTGACCTTAAAAATACTTCATCTGTGAAGACAGACTGCTGTGGTTTTCACACCTTTAGAAGAACATATAGCAGCAGAATAAGCATACTGTACATATTGCATGACACTTGAATTAATGAATCTGTCATGTATTCTTTTATGAATATATTACCACGAACATTTACTCTAGCTTTATCCAATAGATTTCTTTTATGGAATTGTATTCAAATTAGTGCATATTTTAATTACATATTGTCCAATTTGCATATTTGAATGCAACATTTCTGAAAACCTGTAGTATAGAACAATTCTTTTAATGTGCTGTTAATAATCGATTGGTGAGAGTATGGCAATATCTGTTAGTTTGAGTTGGAGATTCACCCAAAAATGAATATTCTGTCATCATTTACTGACTCCGCTTGTTCTGAACCTTTTTAAGTTCCTTTCTTTTGATGAACAGAAAAGAAGATGTTTTGAAAAAAGCTGGAAGACATTGACATCTATAGTATTTCATTTTCCTACTATGGATGCAAGTAGCAACCGGTATTAAACATTTTTCTAAATATTTTCTTTTGTGTTCAGTGGAAATAAAAAAAATCATAAAGGCTTAGAACCGCATGAGAGAGAGTAAATTAGTGAGTAAATGTTCATTTATAGGGTTATCTGTTAGTTTAAGTTGTACAGCATTTAACCAACTAAACATTAGAGCAATAGAAGTGGAAATCACAATATCATATTATCACAATACTACAATATTATTGATTTTTTTTAAATGTATTGTGATATTCTGCAAAACAGTATCAGTTATGTTTTTTTACAACTTCATATTATGTCCCCAAAGGAAAACTTTGGTAACGTGTTTTTACATGTTTGTGTATCTCACTTCAGTTTTATTGCTGCAATGCAAAATGGGATTGTCAAGCAAACAAACTGACCAACTGATTAATGAAAACCTGTCAGTATTGTTTTATGCACTTTTCCGCAATGCCGCCATCTTTTCTTTTTTTTTTTTACTCCAATCTGCAAGCAACACCATAGAGTTTTCACGACACAAACAAAAAAAATGTGTGAAACAGTAGCCAGAAGAGTAAGCAACATCAAGTTTGCTGTCCTGCCCATAGACACTGCATTAGACACACCTCGCATAAGCGATAATTATTTTTGTAGTACTTTGATGCAAAGATTCTAAAATACAATATATAATTTTTTAAATGTATATACATTTCAAGGGTCCAGTGGTGATATATCGAAATGGGCATCCATGTATTGATATAGTATTGCCACAGAAAATATCGCGATACTACACTGTATTGATATTTTACCCCATCCCTAATATTTTGTATCATACGGAATTGTCAACTAAATTCATTGATCAAAGGTCAGCTTCTTGTAGCAAAATACTCTGTCTGGATCATTAAAAAGGTTGACATGCATCTGGTTTGCAGATATTCATATTCCTGCACTGAAGGAGAAAACAAAGAGCTCTGGTCATCAGGGCATCATCTCAAGTCTTGCAGGAAAGTGCTCTTCTCCAGTGATGGACAGAGTGAGTATTTACTTCTTACATTCATGGCAAATTCAGATTTAAGCCTTTTTCCCCTTAATACAAAGTTCTGTCATGAAACTCGCAAAGGCTGATAAGTCACCTAATCTGCTCTTACGTCATCAACTACATGGCATAGGGGATTGGTTGCTGTCACCTCAGCAGCCAATGAGCTTGCGCCTCAACATTTTAAATGCCTCAGCGTTTTTGGAGACCCTTCTCCACCCCAGCTTCACCTGTGTTTATATCTGCTACGTGGGTTACGTATATATATTTGGTTTGCAGCAGTGTGTTATATTCTCAGACTGCATGTCTGTGAATATACTGGCAATAGCAAGTCTGATAATGATCAAAGCAGCAGCAGTGGCTTAACAGATTTATTCCGTCAAGACCAAACACTTTAACATTGCCCATATACATATTTATTATTATACTAAATCTCTCCGAGAGTTGTCATGACAGAAACACTCTCTCTTTCTCTGTGTGTGTGTTCATTAGAATTGTTCAGCGTGTCTAAGGACAAGGCTATTCACATCATGGACGTGGAGGCTGGAAAACTGGAGACACGCATCCCGAAAGCTCACAAGTACTTTATATTCCTGTTTCTCATAAAATTACACTTTTTATTTTTTATTTTTTATTTTTTTTTTTTTTAGTAAAGCTATTCTAATATGTGGTTTTTATGCTTTTTTTGAGAGTCCCCATCAATGCCATGCTGCTAATTGATGAGAATATATTTGCGACGGGAGATGATGAAGGGACGCTGAAGGTTTGGGATATGAGGAAAGGAACGTCATTTATGGATCTGAAGCACCATGAGGATTACATTAGTGATATTACTATTGACCAGGCCAAACGAACACTGCTTACATCCAGGTAGGCTACTCTAAATAATAGGAATGTAATGATGAAACTGTCAATTCAAATATGTCGGCGAAAAATTTGGTTCAGATTTCAAACAAATCAGGATAAAAGTGTTTATATGTAGGAATCTCTGAGGGGAGCTGACTGTTTAGAAATGTTTATGTGGTGTTTTCTATTCATCTTTCCTTTGATAAGTGCAGCACTGCTTTGTTTACAGTGGTAACCCAAGAAACGCTATATAATTGTTGTTCAAAAGTGCCGCCTGCTGGCAGAGAGTGATTCTGCATGTCAATCAGTTCGTCTGCTGTGTGATTCAGATGTGTTTTATGTAATACGCCAAAAGGCTGTGTACAAAATCTTTAAATTGGCTAAATTCCAAGGCAGGAAAGCATCAACCCATGTCCAAATCTAAATTCTGCTTCACTTCCTGTCTCTTGAGGTATTTTCTGTTGGAATTTTGGAGGCAGCATAGATGTGTCCTTTCGATTCTGTGCATACCATTTTTGATATTTGAACTTAAAGGTCTCATGAAATTAAAGTTTTTTTAGATGTTAGTATCAGTATTGTTAGTTTTTATGATATCTGTAAGCTAATGTGCTCCAAAACAGTGACAAGATTTGCGTTTAGAAGATATAAAACTGATATAAATATGTAACGCTTGTAGTTTGTCAATGGTTTAAATCACGTCACCTCATACTTCAGTTTCTCATTTGCTTTTCATTTGATGCACTTGAGCTCAACCACTCTCACTGGCAGAACAGTTATAAAACAATGTTTTTGGCTGTTTTTTAAAAAGGGGAGGGGCTACACTGTCCCACCCTCTCTTTTGGTTGAGATTGCGTCAAACATCGAATAAAAATGCATATTTCAAAGCACTTCACGGGACCTTTAAAATAAGGATGGGGCCTCAAAGTGCCAATTTGTGTGTAAATATATGTTTTTGACCAATGTTTTCCACTTTTGAATGCATTTCTAATGAGAAGTTAGTATGGTAGTAAGCAAATATTTACTTGGTTATCAAAGCTCTCTCTAGTTTTTTGTGCATGATTAAATCATTATGCTGTCTTCGAAGTCTGTCTGAACTCAGTTTTACAAGGTGCCTTTGTGCATTAATTCTGCCTAAGCTTTCGCCACAGAAGCTTTTGCCTAAGCTTACACAGTCATGGTGTTTTTGCTTGCGTAACAATTTGGTCACATAGCCTTTATATGTGGCCATGATAGAGATATTTTAATGGAAACATCAGCATTGGATTGCATGTTAATCTACTACTGAATATGTTGTTCTGATTATTTATGCTGTTCTAAATCAAAGCTCCTAAAACATATCGATAAGGACTTGGTAAGCAGGAACATGTAAAATATTATGACAATCTGACATTAATAGGCTTTATTATGCTTGATTTGTTTTGAACTAAATTCTTTAGAAGAAAAGAAACTAAATGTTTTGGGGGTTTTTCAGGCTGACCAATTAGTACAGACCAAAAGATGACATTAATTGAGCATTTTCAGCAAAATACAGTATGTAAGATTTGTGTGGTTAAGTGACATTGTTTACATTTAGCTCTTCATCATGGCTGACTGATGATACATCATGAAAACACACTGTAGTTTCTTAAAACTAAAGTCAGACCATTCTGTTTAAGCTTCAAATTTCCAAATTAGTCTAATTGAAATGAAAAACTGGTTACCGCCAACTTATCCAGCATATGTTTTACGCAGCAGATGCCCTTCCAGCTGCAACCCATCTCTGGGAAACATCCATTCAAACCCATTCACACTCATACACTACGGACAATTTAGCTTACCCAATTCACCTGTGCCGCATGTCTTTGGACTTGTGGGGGAAACCGGAGCACCCGGAGGAAACACAAACATGCAAACTCTACACAGAAACGCCAACTGACCCAGCCGAGGCTCGAACCAGCGACCTTGCTGTGAGGCGAACGTGCTATCCACTGCGCCACCGTGAGGCCCAGTTTTGGTAATTCAAAGTCAAATTCAGGTATCTCTATTATGAAGCCCATCTGTTCTTCAGGCTTGACTAACATTGACTGTTGGGTGGTGTTTATATATGGAAAATGATAATTTCCTATGGACTTTTTTATTAGTTACAAAATGAAGTATTCTTAATTGGACAAAAGGTCTAGTTATATTCTATAAAGACAGAGAATTGATCCACGGTTGTGGTAATACACGTTTTCTTGTCTGAAACTATTACTATAATGAAATTATCATGAACAAGAGTTAAGTTGATTTCACATAATTCATAGTTTGCCTGAGGTGTTCCACACAATGGTTGTTTTTCCAAAGCATTCTGCTCACATATAAATCCAAATGAGGTTTTGTCACAAACTTCAATTTTTACTCCTCACCATTCTCCTGATGGCAACTGAGAGATAAATCTAGGTAAGTTCTTTATTTCTTTCAACACATTACTCTGTAATGTTCCTAGATTTCCCACACCTAGAATTTTTTCAAACACATTTTCTCTTTGGAAAACTGGTATGGAAACCGTCAAGAGCATAGCATACATTTGTCTCACAAAACAACCAATCTATTTAAACTATTCCCAGCAGAACAGGCCCAAGAAGTGTCATTAGGATTACTCATCACAGTCTCATTCCACCACCTCAAAATCTGAATGGGTAGGTTCTGTTGGTGAACTTTGATTGTTCGCCCCCATGACGAGAGAAAGGTAAGTGTATACCTTCCGTTAAAGGACCATAATCCAATGGGCTGTAAAATCCAGCAGGAATAGGGTGAGAAGAAATTCTAGCCATTTGTATGATGTAACTGTACGGGATGGGTAATTTCCGTTTACCCAGTCTGTCCATGAAGTCTTTTAAATTGTCTGAAGATGGATTGAAGCAGTATTTCAATTCAAACCATTTCATTATGACTTCCTTTGTAAAAAGTGTAGATGGGACCTTACACTTATTACACTTATTCTAATATACAGGTTATTTCCTGGTGTTTAATGGAGGCAAACTAAGCACAGTATACATGTTTCTGCATATGTTGAAAGCTTTTTTTGTTCCGTTTGCAGAACCTGTTGCTCAATGAGAGCTTTAAGTTTGAGTTCATTTTTTGTAAGTTCCGTAGCACTGATCCAGTTCGATATGCTTTTACCTGTTAACTAAGTGATTAGTTGAGTGTTTTCTTGACAGCTGTCTTGTGGGTGAGCTGGTAGCTACAGCTCAATGCTTCATCTAAGTAATTATACTGCCTGAATGAGGCTGGATCCCCTCCCTTCAATTTTTACTTCCATCACAGTAGTATCAACTTGGCCACATTCATGTTTAGATTTAGCAAACACACCTTGTTCTTGTCCAGTAGTTCTGACAGTTCAGAATCTTCCACTGATAGCAATGCATCGAAGTCATAATCCTCTGACTTCTTAATTGCATGTACAGCATGTACATCAGAAATTTCTACAACCTCTGAGAATTACACCAGATACAATTGTTGCCATAGTCAATAACATAACTACGTTTGGTCATAATATCTGAACCTAAGATGCTGCAACCATCACCCGTTTTACTGAGCCAAGCTTTGTCTTTAAAATAATCTTTGCCATTTTGTTATCTGAGATGCTAGTGAAATTGTTCCATCAAAACCTTCTAACGTTACTGTATTTTAATTTTTCATTAGGGGATTATCTGAATGAAGAATTGTTAAAGAAGCACCAGAATCCACTAACCAAATATTGCATCGGCCTCCAACAGCAATGTTAACCATTGGTCTACCATAATCATCTCTTTTCAGTGGTGCTACATGTGATATGGATATCATCTCTATGCTGAACATGATTTCCTTTGAGCACTCTACTTCTCCATATGAGAACGCAGTTCCTCATTCTCCTTACTCAGTCTGTCTACTCTGGCTTGAAGTTGGTGTAAATAAATTTTTTGACTTGTTCTCTTAGGGGAATATTTACATACCCTGGAGATGTGCCCCTCTTTGCCACATGTGTAGCATACTGGAAGACTATCAGGATAGTAAGGAGGTGGTCTCTGCTCTCTGTCTTCTTTAACATAATTATCTCTTTTCCAAGAGACCTTGCGACTATTGTTCTGATATGGCTTTTTATCATATACTACAGACCCAGGATATGATTTTTTTTTTTACATTAGCATTATCATTGTGAAATTATTGTCATTTTACCCATAATATCACTGAATTCAGATTGAGGTGTCACAAGCATTGTTACAGCAGAATGGGGTAGTGGATCACACTTGCTAATCAAGGCAGACTTGAAACTGATTTCATTTTCAGTAATATTAGGATTGCCACTGAATGTCCTAAATGTCTCTAGCAATCGTTCTGAGAATGCAGCTGGATCCTCCCCTTTTCTCATTTAATTTCAGAAATTTTATCCCAATTCACTGACATGACACCTAACATTTCAAGCAGTGCCTGTTCCCTCTCTGACTTATTTGCCGTTTTATCTTTTACTTTAAGGAGTCAAAGCTCCAGATTAAGTATCAGGTAAACACATTCTTAATAAGATACATGCATTGGCATTTGTGAATCTGTAAACCTCAGCATATTCTTCTAATTTCTTTAGAAAATCTAGTGGATCTCGCTTGGCAGGATAAAATTTTCCAATTTTGCTGATCACTGCCTCTAGTTCATTTGGATTGAATCCTCTAACCATGGTAGAGGTCATGGGTTCTTCTCCTCCTTCACTAGCACGCACAGTTGTAGTAGCATGGACTGGTGCCATAGGAATCTAGCTGTGCATTCAGAAAATTGAGAGCTAAATGACTCAGAATCTCTCTCTCAACTCTCATCTTCCTGCAAGTCTAATGCATTACACTGCATGGCCCCTTACTGTGTTCTATTGCTGTGTTTGTTAGTTGAGACATTCTTTATCAAAAACTGACAAGCAGCATTTGCTTCCTCCAAATCATTGAATAATGATTCTACAGAGGACTTAAGGATGTTATTGTTAGTTTGTAGACAAGTGATTTCATTCTGCATCCTAATCTTTTCTTCTTTCCATATTGTTTCACTAGCATAGTGATTTTTATTAGCAATTACTCCCAGACTGAGCTGTTTATTTTCAGCCTCTAGCTCCTCTACTCTCCTTCTAGTAACTTTGTATGATGCATTAGCAATTTTTTCCTTTTTTCTTCTTAGGCATTTTAGGGTAATTTTCAAATTTAGAAATGGCCCATTCATATGGTTTCTCAGTAATCTTTTCTATTCCATCAAACAGTCCCTAAATGCCATGCTCAGCGCAATGTATTTAACAATCAATTCTTCCATTTTCAAAATCTTATTGAATTACTTATGGTAATTCAAACCGTAAACTATATCTTACTTTTTAGGCCACAATTCCTCAAGCTCAGAAATAAGCTACATAAAACTTAAAACAGTGCCACAGTACATTGGGCAAACCCACTGCTTCAGGTAACGTTAACTGTTTTAAACTTCACAAAGTCACGGTACGTTGGACTATAACACAAACAGTGATCACAGTACGTCGGATCAGAACAAATATTACAGTTTTAAAACAGTGCCACAGTACGTCGGGCAAACTCACTGCTTCGGGTAACTAACTATTTTAAACTTCACAGAGTCGCAGTACATTGGACTTCCTACACTATAGACAACTGATTTAATACAGCTCTGTCACCACAATACGTCGGGTTATTTCAATTACTTTAGAATTATAACAGAATTATAATAAATCATCAACAAGTTTCAGTTACTTTAGAAACTTTTCTTAACAAGCACTTTGCTTCAGTTAAACAATGATTCAAATACAGCTCTGCCACAGTATGTCGAGTTAATTCAGTTACGTTAGAATTTAAAACAGAATTGTACAGAAGAGGCTTGTTTAATAACTCCTCCTACTAATACTGAACAAACTATATTTTCTTCTATCCTTAATATTTCTTTTCTAGATTCTTTTAAACGAGGGGATTCTCTGCTAAAACAAGCAAAAAAAAAAAGAAACTGCTTTTCTTATCTAATTTGTTTTAGGAAAAACCCCGCGCTGGAAGGCTCAACAATGTAAGAAAAAAAGATGAGGGGAAAAAAATTACTATTCCAGAATAGTAGTAACAAATTGGAGACAGAACTTTAGATTCAGCGGAGTTGGAATGAATCCCCATCATCCTCCGTTTAAACACTTTATACTGTTTCTTCCCGCTTAACATGTTAATAAGGTTTCACTTTGAATGTAAATTAAGAATAACAATAAAAGTAATACTCTTCCGTTCCCAGATCTTTGGTAGACTTTTAAATGTGAATACCAACTGTTATGGTAAATGAGGTTAAACGGAACACTTTTGGTCAGCAGATGGTCCTTGATGGCTCACTGCCGCTCAAAGAAGTGAATTATCACTCCAATGGCATTATTTAAATAGTTAAATACTTCGCTTGAGGAACTCTCCTCTCTGCGATAATTAAGCTCTTTGTTAAGAAAGGAGCATAGACTTTTACACTTGTGAAATAAAGTAGAAGTTGGGTCAAGGCAGACTAATTTCTTACACCCTCAAGTGGTTGCAAACCTAGTTTCTTTCTGGTTACAGGTTTCCAGCATTCTTCAAAATATCTTCTTTTGTATTTAACAACAAGTAAACACGTGGGTAAATGATGAAAGATTTTTCATTTTGGGGTGAACTATCCCTTTAAAATGCTGTGGTTTGTTTCTAAATGGAAAGAGCACAGGGAACCTTTGTTTAAATGAAGAGATCTCTTTTATTTATGTAACTTGGGTGGTTTACATGAGTGCACTGAATCATTACATCCTCATTTAAAAATCAATGCCTACAAGTTAACTCTTTTCTTGTTTTGATTAAGATGCTTATTATGTTCATGTCTTCTTGAAAACACTTTGTCACATAATGCAAAGATTTTACAACATTATGTTTGGCCTGTGTGTGCAAATACTTGTTCATGTGATGTTTGATTTGATGATGTAAGTCTGTTTGTTTTGTTTTCTAGTGGCGATGGCACTCTGGGTGTATTTAATATCAAAAGACGAAGGTTCGAACTGCTTTCTGAAATTCAAAATGGAGATCTCACCTCTGTCTCCATTATGAAAGTGAGTCTAAATAATGTAGCACTATTGAAGTAACATTTCAAATATTGGCATTTTTTTAATATATATTTGTAACACACTCATATTTGTTGAAAGGGGAAGAAAATGTGACTTGTGTAAGAATATTTTGACTAATACATATTTTAATAGAATGTGTATTTTTAAATGATATTGGAGAACGTTTTTATTCAGGAAATAATTTAAGGGAAATGTTTGAAAACGTGTCCTCTGGAGGTATTTTAGAATATTTTATCTTTAATCAAACTAAAAGATTGTTTATAGCTCTTTTCAGTGTTGTTGCTATTTGTATGTTTTTTTTTTGTACAATGAATGTTTAAGTAACGCCCGATTCACACAGGGCTTCAGCATCAACGCTTGACGGATGGCGAAGTTGGGACTGACGTGTTTGTCATAGCAGCATCAGCCAATGAAATTAGTTCGCAAACAGCTACTGAGCTGGGGTATTTGTATAAAGCGATCTGATTGGCTGATGCTTCTATTGCTTCTATTCACACAGGGTGTCAGCGACAACGCTTCCCATTCACTTTGAATGGGTGATGTCAAGCGTTGCTAAACTGAATTGTGGATCCGTCGGCACAGCATCAGTGGTGTTGGGTTGTTGCTAGATCGGATATGGTTGCGGCAGGACGTTAATGAGAATTATTTATATTATTTATTAAATTTCCCATTTATTGTATTTTATTAATCTCTACTCCCTACCCTAAACCCAACCGTCACAGTAAGGTAAAAACCGAGTATCATTTATGCTATCTATTAAATTATCCAATAAATTGTATTTTTAACGCCTACCCCAACCCTACACCCATTGTCACATTACTGTAAAAATATGAATTATTGTTTTATAGTGTCATAAAAAATGCTGCTGCGTCCGCGTATCTGATCTAGACTTTACTGTGGCGTTGCTCGCTGTAGAAGTTGGGAATTTCTCAACTTTTCAAGCGCCAACGGAAGCATCAACCAATCAGATCGCTTTATGCAAATACCCCGGCTCAGACAGTAGCCGATTGCAGGCTAATTTCATTTGTTGATGTCAGCCCCAACTTCAGACACACCCTCCGTCAAGCATTAACACTGAAGAAATAATGTAAAATTAGAGCTGTGGCAAAAAATCGTTTGAGAAATTGATTCTCAATTGATCACTTCAGATATTTTAAAAATGAATTGTTATTCTCTCTTGAATTGATTTCAGACTGAAGGACTCATACTCTGCTTGTATCTAATTCCCTACAGATACCACTTGAACCTAAAAAGGTTTAAAACGCACCATAGATATATACACTAGATATCGCATACAGACCCTGAGCATGTGTCAATACCGCCGCAATATTTGTACAGTGCTCCCAGAACAAAAGTCCCTCAACTGCACTTAGTCAAGACTAAAGCCAATCTAAAGATGCTGGACTTTTTCGCTGTGTACGGGTGTGGTAATGAGCAAATAAAGAAAACAGCATAAAGGCATAACATTTCATAGGTAAGATTATTTTTTTCTTTTTTTTTAGGATTTTGTATGTTATGAAGTTTTGTGCTCAAGTCACAATATTGATGATAATACAGTCACTTACTGCACTGACCATGAGGCATAGCACCAACTTGCACTAAATTCTAGACTTATGCTAGTTTTGTTGAATAAAATCAGCAAACAATGTAAATGAAATATGACAAGACGCTGCGGTGCCAGAAACTTGTATTATTGTCAGCTGAGTGAAGTAACGGCTTGTTTTTGAAGTAACTTAAAAGGGTGACTGATAACATAAGTGCCTGGGCCTCAATGTGCATACTGTTCACCCTAAATTATTGAATATTACAAATGTTACCACTTAGATCAGAAAGGTGGATATGCACATTGAGACGTAGGGATATCAATGGTTCAAACTAATTGTTCATAATGCAGGAGAGGGAGTGTGTTTCAGGGCATGGATTAGATCAAATTTAACAGAGTGGATAATATATGCACACAAACACATGCTCTTTGTCGGCAATGCCCGTGCGGTCACTTATCCATCGATCTACAGACGTGGCCAAAAGTTTTGAGAATTACATAAATATTGGAAATTGGAAAAGTTGCTGCTTAAGTTTTTATAATAGCAATTTGCATATACTCCAGAATGTTATGAAGAGTGATCAGATGAATTGCATAGTCCTTCTTTGCCATGAAAATTAATCAATTCTGAAAAAAACTTTCCACTGCATTTCATTGCTGTCATTAAAGGACCTGCTGAGATCATTTCAGTAATCGTCTTGTTAACTCGGGTGAGAATGTTGACGAGCACAAGGCTGGAAATCATTATGTCAGGCTGATTGGGTTAGAATGGCAGACTTGACATGTTAAAAGAAGGTTGATGCTTAAAATCATTGTTCTTCCATTGTTAACCATGGTGACCTGCAAAGAAATGTGTGCAGCCATCGTTGCGTTGCATAAAAATGGCTTCACAGGCAAGGATATTGTGGCTACTGAGATTGCACCTAAATCAACAATTTATAGGATCATCAAGAACTTCAAGGAGAGAGGTTCAATTCTTGTTAAGAAGGCTTCAGGGCGTCCAAGAAAGTCCAGCAAGTGCCAAGATATTCTCCTAAAGAGGATTCAGCTGCAGGATCGGAGTGCCACCAGAGCAGAGCTTCCTCAGGAATGGCAGCAGGCAGGTGTAAGCGCATCTGCACGCACAGGGAGGCGAAGACTTTTGGAAGATGGCCTGGTGTCAAGAAGGGCAGCAAAGAAGCCACTTCTCTCCAAAAAAAACATCAGGGACTATCAGATTAATCTTCTGCAAAAATTATGGCGAATGGACTGCTGAGGGACTGGGGCAAAGTCATATTCTCTGATGAAGCCCCTTTACGATTGTTTGGGGCATCTGGAAAAAGGCTTGTCCGGAGAAGAAAAGATAAGCGCTACCATCAGTCCTGTGTCATGCCAACAGTAAAGCATCCTGAGACCATTCATGTGTGGGGTTGCTTCTGATCCAAGGGAGTGGGCTCACTCACAACTTTGCCCAAAAACACAGCCATGAATAAAGAATGGTACCAAAACACCCTCCAACAGCAACTTCTTCCAACAATCCAACAACAGTTTGGTGAAGAACAATGCATTTTCCAGCTCGATGGAGCATCGTGCCATAAGGCAAAAGTGATATCTAAGTGGCTCGGCGACCAAAACGTTTAAATTTTGGGTCCATGGCCTGGAAACTCCCCAGATCTCTTAATCCCATTGAGATTTTGTGGTCAATCCTCAAGAGGCGGGTGGACAAACAAAAACCCACTAATTCTGACAAACTCCAAGAAGTGATTATGAAAGAATGGGTTGCTATCAGTCAGGATTTGGCCCAGAAGTTGATTGAGAGCATGCCCAGTCAAATTGCAGAGGTCCTGAAAAAGAAGGGCCAACACTGCAAATACTGACTCTGCATAAATGTCATATAATTGTCGATAAAAGCCTTTGAAACGTGCTTGTAATTATATTTCAGTACATCACAGAAACTATATCTAAAAGCAGTTTAGCAGCAAACTTTGTGAAAACTAATATTTGTGTCATTCTCAACTTTTGGCCACGACTAGAAAAGTGTTGAAAATGATAATTTTCGTAATTTAAAAAAATATTTGCATACTGACCACCGGGAAAACTCCAGATCATAGATATATGGCCAATCCTCCACTGTACCTTGGTCCCACATTCATTTTAAAGGAGCGCTACCCTGTTCTAAAATAGCAGCTCTATTGACACATCCCTTTCAACAGACAACAACAGCGTAGGCGACATCTGCTGTAAATATCTACGCTCAAACAGAAACATTACCCCAAAAAGCACATAAAATGTGAAATGCATAATAAAACCAATGCAATCTCACTGCAATTCATAACCTTTTGATTTAGTGGGTAATTTGTATTCATTGGTACAATCTCATTTGCATGATTTGCTCATCTCCCAATGAGGGTTAGGGATAGGTTTAGGGGAGGGGTTTGGGGCCACGCCTTCTTTTAAAAATCATACATTCTCAAACTAATGAAATCATATGAATTTGTACATGAAAAGCTACGTTTCCTAGTGAGATCTTGCTGAATAAGACCCACGTGTAGCATAAACCTCATTCAGTTTTAGTTTATGTTAACGGTTATGAAATAAGAAAACACAAATTCCCAATGGGGGAGAAAAAAACAAAAAACGAACAAGACATGTTCTCTAAAAAACAAGCTCGAATTTTTCACGCAAAGCCATTTCCTTGCATTATTGATAATATGAAGGTA
>CAIGQW010055820.1:2890804-2904751 GCA_903798125.1 Danio choprae | reverse complement strand
TTTTTTACTCTACACTAAAATGCTCATAAGGAAGAGTGCTTGTGTATCTTCCACTGCACCTTAGTCCCACATTCATTTCAAAGGAGCGCTACCCTGTACCAAATATTGACGCATTCCTTCTAATAGACAACAATAGCATAGCATCTATGTGAATACACAAGCACTCTTCCTTATGAGCATTTTAGTGTAGAGTAAAAAAAAAAAAAAACGAGAGCCATCTGCTGTTAAAATCTCAGACTTGATTCAAGAGAAAGTAACAATGCATTATGAGTTCTCTGATGATTTGTCACCACTGCTGTACTCAAAATGCAATTATAACAATGTACTACACAACATATGTGCTGCTTGTATGTTTATATATTCTATTGTATTTTCCGATGCTGGAAACATAGTACTCTGTAATGTGTAAAACTTTGTGCTATAGTTCAGTAACTGGAATAATAGCTGTGGAAGTGCACAGCAAACCAGTTTTTACGATTTTGATGTTAAATGTCATCATTATTGTTACATTAATAAAAGGTGGTTAATGTTTTTTTTTAACCTGCTTTTTTCCACACAGAGAGGTCGTAAAGTCGTTTGTGGTTCCGGGGAGGGCACAATTTACATCTTCAACTGGAATGGTTTCGGTGCTACAAGTGACCGTTTCGCAGTTCAGGCAGAGTCTGTGGATTGTATCGTCCCAATTACAGACAGCATACTATGTGCTGCATCTACAGATGGTGTGATCAGGTGAAAATTTATGTAACAATTGTTATTTTAATTTTTTATAAGCATGCTTTTTTGTTTGTTTTTTACCCTTTTTATCATTATTTACATCAGTTAAGAAGATAATTAGGTTTTCAAGAATCTAATCAACACCTGTAATCTTTATCTTCTCTTTAATTTTAAAGAGTTCACAAATAAGGTTACATTTGTTAAGTAAAGGATAAAGTACTTCTAGGAGGTTGTCATCACAGATAAAGCCCAAAAGGCTTATCGGCAACTGAAGTGAATTAAAGACCGAAGTGTTTTATTTTTTGGCGAAAATAACCACCTGGATGTACTTTATCCCACTTTTTAAGTGGACACTTGCCACAAAACATAAAAATTAGACACAAAACATTGTTCTGACGCAGGCTGAATGGAGCTGATGGAGCATACACTAACCTGTGCATTATTCAGGCACAAGAGAGTGCCAAACAGTCAAAAACAGTGGTGTGACACCATTACCATGCTAATAATGCTGTGCAAGTATTGTTCATTCTTAATTCATGTTAGTAAATACGTTACCATTACATTACTTTTTACCTTATTGTGACCGATGTAGTTTTCTCACTGAAAAATAATATATATTTGCCATGATTTTCAGAAGATATGTACAAGTTTTGATAGCAAATTATAGTGTATTGTCTGATAATTAAACTGATTGTATAATGAATTATAATAATGAATTATAATAATGAATATATATATATTAAGCAAGCATCAACAAAACTAGTAACTACTAAAGACAAATGACTTTGCTCTTGGTGTAAATCATTCTCTACCAACATATCATTGAAATCACTTTCAGAATTTGATGTCCTAGCTGATAAATGATTAAAACCATCAAAATGTTTGCTACTGTAGACTTTACTATAGTATAGTTTATAGTTACCTTTGTACTTGTCATTCAGGTTTAATCTGGAGGACAGATCATAACACTTTTTTAAATTGGCAGTGCATCTCTTCCTTAAGCTGAAAGAAACTGATACTAACGATTAAACCCTTAATTTTGCAGAGCTATCAATATCTTGCCCAATCGTGTGGTGGGCAGTATCGGACAGCACGTCGGAGAGGCCATAGAGGAGATTGCGCGATGTAGAGACACGCATTTTTTGGCGAGCTGCGCTCACGATGAGCTGATCAAATTCTGGGACATTTCCAGCCTGCCTGATGAGAAGATTAATGATTACCGACGTAGGAAGAAAAAAGACAGACGCCTCAAAGCCCTGAGTAATAAAGCGTTTGATACAGGACAGAATTTCTTTGCTGGGCTTTTAGACACAACTGAGGAAAACGGTAAAGATGATGATGACGATGATGATGAGGAGGACAGCGACAGTGGAAGTGATTGAAAGCACTGCAAATATGAGCTGTAATTTGTTGCATATTTTCAGATTAATGAACACTCCACTTTTTTGGAAACAGACTCATTTTAAAAGTCCCCGAGAGTTAAAGAGTTCAGTTTTAAAAATTTTTAAAATACATTTAGCCTCTGAGTGTGACAGGATTATTTTAGCTTAGCATAGCATGGATCATTGAATCGGATTGGACCATTAGCATCTTGCTCAAATATGTAAGAAATTTAAAAAAATGATGAAGGAAATTTGCTGTTGTACCATGGCTGCAGCAGGAGCAATGTTATGTAGTGCTGACACCTAGATGGGGACTATTTTTAAACACTGCATAATATCATTGTGCCTGCTGCAGCCATGGTACAGCAGCAAAGTTTCTTGATTATTACGCAGAAATGAAAGTATAGTTCCTAGCCATAAAAGCCTAAGAAATAGCAACTTTTCATTTTCCATCATGTAATGTACAATCTAAGTGTAACTACAAAATAGGTGGGCTTTAAATAAAACGTATTGAAACTCATTTTTTAAATTTGAGTGAAATGCTAATGGTCTAGTCTGATTCAATGATCTATGCTAAGCTAAGCTAAAAGTGCTCCCGCCAGACACAGATCGGATGAATGAATTCAAAAATGGTCAAACTCAACAGTTTAACTCCAGGGGACTTGTAAAATGAGCCTATTTTCAAAATAAGTGGAGTGTTCCTTTAAGATCTCGAGCAGATCTATATTTATGTATTATGTTTTTTTATCCATCAAAATATATGCAGTGCTGTCATGTTTTCTTTTTTGTTGTTGTTGTTATATTATAGTTTCTTAATAAATATTCCAAAAACTGTCATTTGTTTAAAGGCAGAAACAAAATTTTTGTCGCTTCTGTTTTCTAAAATACCCATTTAATATTTAAACCCAGCGCTGTTTTGATATGTATTCCAAGAGATGCAGTTTTTTATTAATAACTTTCAACACTAGCATGATATTAGTAGCTTATTTATTTGAACATATCGACATTTTAAAACAGAACCACATTCATAATAAGGTTTTATATTAGCAAAATGATAAAGGCATATTATATATAGGTGTATGAAAGCATATAAAAATATACATTTGGAAATCACAGATTTCTAGGTCCCCTTATGAATTCCATTGGTGGTTTTGGAACATTTTCATATAATTTATTATTTTTTTTTTCCATATAATTAGCATTTGCTTATTAAAGTTAACGTACACCAGATAAAATGCTGAGGGCACAAAACTAAATAATGAAGTACAAACTGATATACAGGCTGATTTTTTTTATATATATATCTATATATATATATCTGTCTGTCTGTCTGTCTGTTAGCCCTCCTGTGAAATCAAAGATATGTACAACTATTAGCCCTCCTGTAAACATATTTTTCCAAATATTTCCAAAGTGATGTTCACTTTTTCACAATAGTTTTAACTAAATTGTAATATCTAATTTATTTTGGTTTTGCCATGACAGTACATAATATGATACTAGTTATTTTGCAAGATACTATTATTCAGCTTAAAGTGCAAAATATAAAACATAAAGCCAATCGAAAACATAATTTCTAATAATATTGACTTTGTCCAGAAGAATAAATATGCTTGGACGTACTGCGCAAACGATGTTCCCTGCTCTGTTAAAAGTACATGAATTCAAATTTCCCAGGAGGACTAATATTTTTTTGTCTGTATACAGTTGTCAGCATTTGCAGTGGATCAAAATGTTCCTCAAAGTTGTTCTAAAACTATTCAACAGCACCCATGGGAAATGCTGTGGGATCAACATTTTTGATCCACTTTAAATGTTGACTAAATTTATGTTGAAGTTGTTGAATATGGAAGATGTGTGTGTGTGTTATGGTCTAGGTCAGGTGTTCTCAAACTCTCTTCTGGAGGTCCGGTGTCCTGCAGATTTTAGCTCTAACTTGCCTCAACACACCTGCAAGGATGTTTCTAGAAAGCCTAGTAAAGGCACAGTCGCACTAGAGTTCGAGCATGCGAAATTCTGTTGTATGGCGCTGTGAAACGTAGCGGGATTAAACGATGATTAGACGTTAAATAAAAACAATTGGTCCGTATTTTCAATTTTTGTCCAGAGAGGTCATGTGATGCGATTTCACAGGTCAGAGTTCACCAAGCTTGAACTTTCCAATGCAGCGAACTGCGAAACTTGTCGCACAAGCTTATGTTTCCGGTCTGTCGCATTCGCATGCGTATGAATGGAAGTCTATAGGGCTCAAACTCAAGTGTGACCGCGGCATAAGAGCTTGACTAGCTAGCCCAGGTGTGTCTGATTGGGGTTGGAGCTAAAATCTGCAGGACACCGGACCTCTAGGACCGAGATTGAGAACCCCTGATCTAGATCATAGGTCTCAAACTCAATTCCTGGAGTGTTGTTGGTCCTCCAGGAACATAGTTGCGAAACACTGATTAGAGTTTGGGTGTATTCTTTTATTGGTAAACCAGGTATATGAGGTAAGAGTATGATATCTTTAAACCAAAAGTGAATGTGGCCAAGAAAGGAACTGATTGGCTACCCTAGACTGACTGGAGTAGATGGGATGTCTTTGCCCTTTTCAGGAAAGGAAAGAATAGATGCACCCTCTGGCTCAATCATCAGAACTTCTCCATCCTTGCTCTCGTCTTTCACAAGAACAAGGAAGGCCTTGGCAACGACATCCACCCTGTAATGAAATTTCAATGACATCAAGGTATAAAAATGTTTATGTTATATATTTCTCCCCTGCGTGTTCACTCACTCCAGACAGCCCTCACTCTCCATCAACATCTCCGTGACTCCCTTCAGTGGAAAAAAACTTCCAGTATGTTCTTCTGAATTCAAGAGGGACAGAAGATTGGTCTTCACAAACCATGGACAGAGGATGTTGATCCGCACCCCATAGTTGGACAATTTGGAAACAGCCTGTTAATATATGAAATACATTTTTTTTATTATTATTATGAAATACTTTATTTACTTCATCCAAACTGAGGAACAAAATACATACCGCCATAGCACGACTAAATCCCACTACGCCGTGTTTAGTAGCCGTGTAGATGGGTGCTACTGGCAAAGGCCCCAAACCTGCAGCCAATATGCAGAGATTGTCAAAACATGGCCTACGTGGTAAAACATGGTAATTTATTTTACCCCAGTATTTTCAATGGAGTTTCTGCTCTAGCCTGCTGCTACTGACGGCGCTTGCGTTTAAACAGTGTTTCATCTTGTTCTACACTTGAACAACTAAATGAATGCTTGACTATTTAACTGAACGTATTATAATTAGATTACAACATCAATGATGTAAAAGGAACTTTATGAAATTGAAAATAGTCGTTTTCATCAAAACACTGGCTGTGCATATAGACCAGTCATCATTTTAACTTAAGTTTTACAAATTTGTTTATTTGTCCGAAAAGAAGAAATCCTAAACGAAAAGCATATGGACAATAACATGGCAAATAAATGACTCAAAATTGCTTTGTGTTTTTGACGAAAGAAAGTCAAACATACCCGTAGCAATAACACAAAGTAAATGAATAAACGATGACCGATGAAAGATTTACATTGCATTTACATTGAAAAACTCACTGATGTGATCAGTTTTGTGTATGTTGGGGATTATTAAATTGTTTTATGATCAAATATGATCAGAAGAAGGACCATACGCATTTTAGTTCAGTTGCATTTACATTGAATAAGACTCTGATGTGATGCTACTGGTCTAATCTGATTCAATGATCTATGTTAAGCTAAAAGTGCTCCCACCAGACCCGGAGATCAGCTGAATGGATTCAAAAATGATCGAATTTAGAGCATATTAACAAAATAAAGAGTGTTCCTTTAACACCTCAATCAGTTTTACATTTATATTTACTTCAGTTGAAACATCTGACAAGAAACGAGTAAACACAATGGTTTATTTTCAGTTAGTATAAAAGTACTGTCTCAAAGGCAGATCATTGGGTTAAGATCCTTGAAAACCAACAAGTTAATATCACTGCACTACACTACCTTCATTAAACTCTTCTCTCCACAAGAACTTTGGTCAGCTTACTTATTTTGTTTATAAGAGCAATTAAATATATTGGCAAACCACCCAAGAATAGTTAACCCAGTGGTTCTCAATTCCCATCCTCACACATTTTGTATGTCTCTCCTATTTGACACACAAGGATCAGTTCATGGATCTCTCTGTTAACGAGCTGATGATCTTAATCAAGTGTGTTAAGTAAGGAAGACATACAAAATGTGCAGGGCTGGGGGGCCAGAGGACCAGAATTGAGAACCACTGGGTTGAGCCAAACACAAAGTTTTCAATTTTAGGAGAATTATCCATTTAACTTTACAAACATTGTTTTGTCTAAGTTATTTACAACATTTTTCAGCTGTTTTTTTACTTTGTGTTCTGTCCATTTTAAGTACAGACGATCCCAAACCTGCCATGGATGCAACGTTGACAATGACTCCACCATTGCCACCATTTTCTTTCTTCATATATTCCAGAGCAAGATAGGTGCCCCTGACCACACCACCCTGGAATGACCAGAAAGAATGTTCAGCTAAAGCAAAACCAGATGCAGTTATGTAGGTATAGACAGACAGAGAGGTTCATACCAGGTTTATTGCAATAGTCTTTTCCCAGTGCTTTTCATTGATGATCCCAGCGTTGTTACACATGATGTCTATTCGGCCAAATTGTTCTACAATTTTTTTCAAAACTCCTGTAAGGGAAAATGTGAAGCTTTCAGGAGACAGACACAATTTCTTTCAGTGTAATCGGTTGTAAACTGGTTAGATATAAATGAAATTATAGGGTCATGTAATCATTTCTACATATATTGCTTAAAGGGATAGTCCACCCAAAAATAAAAATGACTGCATAATTTACTCACCATCAGTCATCCGCTATGTCTGACTTTCTTCTTTCAGACAGACACAGTCAGATGGACCCTTTTCACAAGACTTATGACGCGTTTAACGGTCATCATAATCTTAAATCCTTGAAAGTTTTTAATATATTGATTTTTTTTAAATGTATGAACATTTGTATACATATAGGTATGCATTATATCATATTTGCGTCAAATTACAAAAAACGAATTAACGCTTTTGCGAGATGTTTCTAATGCAGCGTCTATGGGGCTGAGGGTAAATTTGATATTATTCTCTCTCTCTCTCTCTCTGGCTGCTGTCATCAGTCTCGCACTATTATTTTTCCTTTTTCTGCAAGTCTTGATAACACCATCATGGAGTTTATGTAACAAAAATATTTCAAATTTTTTTATTTGGCAGCTACCGAATGTCACTCTTGACAACTTGGCTGACCTTTGACTCAACGCATGTCCTAAAATTAGAAATATTACATTAAAATATTAAAACTACTCCGACTGTGTTTGCCTGAAAAAAGAAAGTCATATGTACAGACAATAGTTTGTGGGTGAGTAAATTATGGGTAATTTTCCTTTTTGGGTGACTACACCTTAAGTCTTGAAGTACCTTTAAAATCTTCATCTGATGAGACATCGGCAGCGTAAAACTCAGCCCTGTTGTGTCCATACTGCTTATCAAGAGTGGTCTTTAATTCACCTCCAAGCGATTTATTCACATCAATTAAAGCCACCTGCAATCAAATAAGTGCACACCATTATGGTATCGTTAAATGCAATACATAATATAGTAAACCATACATGGTACCTATTGTATCCCTGGTCCATTTTTGTTATTGGGAGTTCTAAAGCTCCTCCACATTTTGTACAAGTACCTAAGTATATGTAAACCAGTGTCTAATCTGACACACAGAAATTATTTGTCTAGCACTACAAAAGAAAACAATCCCAGGTCCATGTTAATTTTTTTTTTCCTAATGAGAATGACTTGCTGGCCATATTTGATATGCGTATTAATAATATGATAATGTTTTGTACTACTCATGAAACGTCCTGTCATTTTATTTTTAGATTTAAATGAACATTTTTATTAATTAAAACAACAAGTTTTTAATAGAAACAACATTTAATAGCCTGCTAATGTACAGCCTAAAACGCAGGCTACGTATAAAATGAGCAGGGATGAACTTTCGTCGAATTACGATAACTTTCTTATCGCTGCCACTTGCAGTTATTACCACACTTTTGCAGTGTCTGTTTGCTAGGTCAGGTCTAACCTTTGATGAACAGCAATTTATTTTTCCCTCACACTGCAAATCAACACATTTTTAAACAGCCAAATATGAACGAACATCTCTTTCCTGAATACATTCTACGATTCTGCGTCTCTATTTGCGCTTTATAAAACCGAAACGGTAACAATGTACACAGATACTCTATCGGTTACTGTCAAACAAGTTTTTGACGTGTAGTTCATATCTGTGACGCTCTTTCTTTCTTTTTCTTCAAGCGGGGCGTTACAGGTAACGTAAATATGTCATAATTACGAAACAATGTATCGTTTAATTTAATATGGTTGACTTTAAATCATTGGTGTTTGTATTACTGCAAACATTTTTATACAATATGAATTATTTATTTTACCTTTGACCCATTTTTCATGAGTATTTCGACAAAGCTTCTGCCCAAACCCTGAGCTGCTCCGGTCACTACAGCTACTTTATCCTTTAAATCCATCGTCAGCCACACACCTGTGAAAAAAAACAACAACACATAGGCTATCTCCACTTTATCTCTATTAAAGATTAATGTAATGCGATAGGCTTATATTAGACTTAACTTTTTTTAACCTACTGTAAAATACCCCATTATTAAAGCAGTGATGTTGCTATATTCTTTCCGCCTGTCCAAAACATAAATAGCTTAACAACCCTTTACCTCTAGCCTACTAAAATCACAAAAGAAGAAAAAGCATTGTTTATCCTACCTGCGCGTCCAAACAGCGTTTATAGTAGCCCTACTACAACTAACTACCTACTAAAATAGTGGAAGAGTGACCGACGAAGATGAAAGCAATGGTGAAGGGGAGGAGTTTAACATCAAACACTCCAAACATAACATAACGGGTCTTCAGTGTGTTTTGCCTACTCAAGATCATCTGATCTGCAAGCATTCATTCATTCATTTTCTTTTCGGCTTAGTCCCTTTATTAATCTGGGGTCGCCACAGCGGAATGAACCGCCAACTTATCCAGCATATGTTTTACGCAGCGGAAGCCCTTCCAGCTGCAACCCATCACTGGGAAACATCCATACACTTGATCTGCAAGCAATGGCACGTAATAACAGGCTGCTTTCACAATCTGGAATCCACATACGTGTTAATCATTTCCAGATGCTGAATGAGATCATGCTCTAAAAAGGCCAGTTAAACAACTTCCTCTGATGACACTGTTGATGCACAAAATTTCAGCTTACGTTCAAAAGAGCCTCCAACAACGCATTTGATCAATACTAGATGAAGTTGCCTGATGATGACTATGTGTTGTTTGCTTTAAAAGGTCACTTCACGTTTTATTTTTAGGGATGTGTGTCCTATGAATCATGTTTACTATTTACACACTGTCCATCTTTATAACCCATAGATCAGAATGATCCATAATGACTAAAATGATTAATGAAAATAATCTGACTGCAAGCTTAGAACCTGACCAAAGTCGGCTGTTAGTGATTATATGTTCCAGTTACTGGAAGAGGAAAACAAAAAGGCTTGGTGGAGATCATAATTAACAACAGAAAAAGAGTCATTTTGGTAACCCAAACAGTAAAATGTGTTTTATTGTAAACTGGAATTTGGATTGAAATGCCATCCACACAAACATCCCACAAGGGATGTTTACCATTTGGGATGACAGATTATAGGAAGAGGATTTTATTGAGCAGTAGGCTAATTAAAATATATACACAAAACTGCTAAATGCATGTTTAAACCACGGTTTAAACGGGTTAGACCTACAAAACGCTGTATATTTTAGGTATTTAGCCTATTATTATTTAAACAAAAAATATCTATTTTCAATTTTACCACAATATGTAAAATATTACATCGGAAACTACTCCTAAATAACGTCTCTAAATAACGAGATCTCTCTCTATCCAGGTTTCTATCCAGGATAAAAAAAAACCCTCTAATAATAAGAATAAAAAGGTTACGTCTTCTGATCTATCAGTTTGACCAATCAGCTCTTGCGCTGGTGTGCGTCTGTATGACGTATTTATGAAAAATGGCGGCTACCCGTTGCAGCGATTTTAGCGACTTGGTCCAAATTAAAAAACAACTTATTTCTATTATAGCTCAGTGTAAAGAAAGAGGACTCGTCCACAGTGTGAAATGGTAAGATTAAAACTTCATTATATTTATAATTTAACAAAGGCCCGGGTTTTATTGCAGTATTTTGTTGAGTGACAGTTAGCATGACAGCTAACGTAACAATGAAAAAGAGAAAACATGGCTTTATTTTAAAATATAGCGCACTGCATACATATCGTTTCCTTCATTACGGTACCCTGCTGCGTTATAAAACACTAAATTGTACCATGGTAATATCAATACTATGTTGTATCATAATCGTTATACCTTTTTAAGTAACAACTGTATTCTCATGAACCATTCAACAGTCTTAAACTTATATATATATATAATAAACAACTACATAGTTGTTCTATGGTACACCATAATCAGATGATAAGGATGTTTACAGACCGCATTTCTTTTATTCTAAATGTTAACACTGTCCAGTATGTTGTGTTATGTTTTATATTGCATTGTGTTGTTCGATGAATTATTGTGTAACCGTCCCTTATTATTTAATAATATCTTTATTTCAGTAATTTATAGTAGACATTGTTAGATGTGTTTGAAACATTTTGTCTAATCTGTACAAGAAGGTCTGTGTTTAAATGAAGTTTAAAAAAAAATGCACTTCACACTAGATCTGCAGTTTGTGAAGTTTTTTTTTTTTTCAATCAGTCACCCAGACAGTTGCTCTGTTACTTGTTTTTCAGGGCATCTGAACTGGCTTTTTCCTTGGATCCACTTCCTCTGAATGAAATCCCACCACCCCTAGAGTTAACTGAGGTCAATCTAGAGTCCTACAAAATTTTTCCACTCTTTGCAAGCTTTAGATATGGTTGCCCTGCTTTTTTACTAATATATACTGTATATAATGGTCAACGATGTGAGATGCATCAAAATAGCAGATGCAAATTAGTTTTGTTCAAGGCATGCTGGTGTAAACAAGTAAATTCACTGCCTTATTTTTTTCAATCTTCCAGGAAGACGCTCAGGATTTGGATGCCCTTTGCCTAGCCAAATCATATTTTGACCTGAAGGAGTATGACCGAGCTGCCTATTTTCTCCGTGGCTGCCGGAGTCAGAAAGCATATTTTCTGTATATGTATTCGCGCTACCTAGTAAGATGTTTCACTTTCACTTAAAAATTCATTTGGAGATGAAATTATGAAATACTTATGTCCTTTTTAATCAGTCAGGGGAAAAGAAGAAAGATGATGAGACCGTCGACAGCCTTGGTAAGAGAATATATATGTTTTAAACAGTACCTAAGTCACAGACAGTCTCACCTGCTTTCATCATAAATACATATTTGGTTGCAGGTCCACTGGAAAAGGGTCAGGTCCGCAATGAAGCCCTGCGAGAACTTCGGGTGGAGCTGAGCAAAAAACATAGTGCTGGAGAGCTGGATGGATTTGCGCTGTATCTGTATGTATCTAATTAGTTTTGAAATGTGAATTGTTACCCAAAAACATGCCTGGTCTGATAAGATATAGAATATAGAAAAATACATGCCTGAAAGCTTGCTCCCACCACAGATGAAAAGAAAGTGACTAATTTGTCACAGTTTTGTTCAGATTCAGTGACATTAGAGCAAATATGTGCATTTATGACAGTATTTCCCAACCCTGTTCCTGAAGGCACACCAACAGTAATCAATTTCAACCTCTTCTTAATCAAACACACCTGAATCAACTCATCAGAACATTAGAAGAGACTCTAAAAACCTGACGTTAATGGGTCAGATAAGGGAGACATCCAAAATATGTACTGTTGGTGTGCCTCTAGGAACAGGGTTCGGAAACACTGGTTTATGATACATATTATATAAACATTTATTTATAAAACAAAAAAGTTTGGCTTTACCCAGATTTGCCTACATTTGATTAAAATAAACACAAGCTTAATTCCTCTCTTCAGACATTAATAGGAATATCACTGTTGGCATCATTGTTACATTCAAAAATGCTTTTATTTTTATCTGAAGTGAATGAGTGCAGATGTTGTCATTGATTACCTGCATTGTTACACCGAGGTAGAGTTGGTCATTTACTGATGTCCAGTGCTCTCCTGTAAGGGCAATAAAAGTAAAATGACATCAAGGCACGTTATAAAACATTTAGCCTTTATTGTTAAATCCTGAATGCATTTAAACAACATATTTGATTAGCCTACTAAAATAAACTTTAGATTTTCCATTTACAAAGTTGTTTCAATAGCCTATGTTTTTACAAAAACTTAAATAAACAAATGATATAGTAATAGGCCTCATCTATATACAGTCAAGCCTGAAATTATTCATACAGCTTTAAAATCATGACTTAAAGTTACTTAAATATTTTTTCTACAGTGATGCCTGTACATCGTCTGATTATCTTCTGAAAGAGGCCCGTGTCATTTCCGGTCAAAAAAAACTGGCTGGTTAAATAAAAGTTTGAAATCAGAATTTGCCTTGGGCATTAATAGTTTTGGGCTTGATTGTATATGCCTAAATAAAAAAAAAATATATATAATCCACAGTAAAATAGTGCATTTTTATTAAATACCACATCAGCGTATCTATTAAAGGATACATGCTATGCTGCTTTTGTAATTCGATTAGTAGAAGGTACCTCCTGAGACAGGACGTGAAGCAGAATTTGTATTCTTGATGCCTTGCTACCTTGGAATGCTCCCTCTTAAGGCAGCATTTTAGAGCTTTTGGATGCAGCCAAGATAATCCCTTATTTTCTATCAGTTATGGCGTGGTTCTTCGGAAACTGGATTTGCTGAAAGAGGCGGTAGAGATTTTTGTCGCTGCGACACACGCTCTTCCTCTGCACTGGGGATCATGGCTGGAGCTGTGCAATCTCATCACCAACATTGAAATGGTACATCTTTTCTTAACCAACCTTGCCAATCACACATTGCATTGAATGTATGCTGAAGAAGCTTACCTGGAAAGCGTTTCTTTTTTGTCTTTATCAGCTGAAGTCCCTGTCTTTGCCAGACTGCTGGGTGAGGGATTTCTTCATGGCACACATGTACACGGAACTGCAGATGATCAAAGAGGCACTGCAGAAATATCAGAGCCTTATGGAGGCAGGGTTTGCCAAGAGCAGCTACATCATCTCCCAGATTGCCGTAGCTTACCATAACATACGAGGTGGGCATTATTTGCACCAAACAACAAATTATTTATCACAAACTCATGTTCAAATTGACTACCCTTTTGTTATGTTCATGGATATTTTTGTCCCGTTGACTTCCATTATAATGACATTTATTGATTGCAAAGCCATGACAGCAAATAATCATGCATCCTTGATTGTTGCTGGTTTTCCTTGTTGAGAAGAGGTAAAATGTGTAACTTTTACTGTTGATCCTCAGTCTGCAGCATTAACCCTTTAGATAGGCCTGTGCAAAAACATTTCTTTTTATAGAGTTCTATGGAGTAAAACACCAGATTATAGTGTGTGTGCATAAATACACTTACTATGTTCTGAGAGCTGAGCTTTTTATTTAGATTTTTTCAGACATATCAAGATAAGTGCACAAAGGTCTCTCTCTCTCCTCTCTCTCTCTCTCTCTCTCTCTCTCTCTCTCTCTCTCTCTCTCTC
>CAIGQW010055820.1:2870775-2890794 GCA_903798125.1 Danio choprae | reverse complement strand
TCTCTCTCTCTCTCTCTCTCTCTCTCTCTCTCTCTCTCTCTCTCTCTTTCACACACACACACACACACACACACACACACACACTCACTATTAACCTTATTCTGTGCGTGTGAGCGGGCGCAGCCGTTTGAATATTTTTGGCTCGAGACTTCCAGTCTCATTCAGTTCTATTCATTTTTAGATGTTAAAAACAGCTCGTTATGTGGCTTGACGTTGCAAACTGATATTTTCTTATTATATTATTCTTCTTTGTCTGTATAGTCATGCAAACACTTGTTTATAGAGTTAGTAGTTTGACCGTTTTCTGCAGTTTTTTTATTCCTAATCATTTCTCCCATAGGCAACTGAATCGGAAGTTCTAAACCAATCGCAAAAAACGAGCGCACTTCCGCATTGAAGAATAAGGTCAATACAACATATAGAAGACTGAAACTGATGATCAACAGTAAAAATTAAAGGTTTTACCTCCTCCCAACAGGGAAAAACACCAACAATCAAGAATGCATGATTATATGGTGTCATGGCTTTGCAATCAAAGAAATGTCATTATAAAGGAAGTCAATGGGGCAAAAAGAGCCACCAGCATAACAAAGAGGTAGTAAATTTGCCCAGTTTGTATTGTTAAACTTTTGAACATTTTCAAAGCATTTTCCCAAAATATGTGTCAAAATAAGATTTGTCACCAAAAAATCATTTCATTTGTTGAAACACAGAGAAAGTTGTGGCCAAATTAAGACTCATAATCTCCCCAGAATGGATGAAAATGTCCCCAACAGCACACAAGGGTTAAGAATATTGCTAATTGTTTGTTTGCATCTTTCAATGTTTCAAATGATTATTGTTAGAATGTATTAGGGCTGCACAATATATAATTTCAGCAGCGATATCACAATGTGATAATTTGCATGTGTTTTTTGAGGCCTGTGACTATATGAAGATTTTACAAGCATTCAGGCATTAAAAAAGTGTACCGTTTGTAACTTAAATATCGATTAATTTTATTGAATTATTTATACAACAAAGATTACGCAGTATTATTTTACATTTGATTATTCAGTTATATATATATATATATATATATATATATATATAAACAAAATATTGCAATGTTAGATTTTTCCAATATTATGCAGCCCTAGAAGGTATTAAAATTGAGAATTAATAATATTATTGAATGTTGCTTTGTGATTTTATATTAATAATTAACGTATTGCAAATTTATCAATGATCTCAATAATGTTATGTTCCATAAGGTTTCTTTTAAAAATCTATAAATAGTTCCATTTGTAAACAAACCGATGATACATTTTCCTAAAACATATATACATTTTTGTACACATCAATTTCAGCATTTATTAAAATATTCTTAAAATCAAAATTGAATCTATTAATATTATTAACTGTGCTTGAACTAATGTGACTGAACTAAACTGACAGTGAACAGTTGATTTTGTATTAGCTAATGTTAACAAACATCATTTAATAAACTGGTCATTGTCATTTAATGTTAGTTTTTTACTGTCTTATATAAATAGATTTTATTATAAAGCTTTTTTTTTTTTCTGTCCCCAGATATTGATCAAGCCTTGTATCTGTTTAATGAACTTCGGGAACAGGATCCTTTCCGCATTGAAAACATGGACACATTCTCCAATCTTCTTTATGTCCGGGTGAGAGCTGCTTATCAGCATTTATCCATGTATACACTACTGGTCAAAAGTTTTAGAACAGTAAGATGTTTATTGTTTTTTTTAAAGAAGTGTCTTCTGCTCACAAAGCCTGCATTTATTTGATCATACAAGTACACAAAAACTGTAACATTTTTAAAGTTATTTCCTGTGATTTCAAAGCTGAATTTTTTGCATCTTTACTTGGGCATTGGACGATAACTGGTTTCAAGGTTTACAGCGGTTTGGAAAAGTCACTGTTTTAAAACCGCTAACAAGTGTTGTGTAGATTTTTAACTTCTTGGTCAGACCCTGTGATCGTTATTTAACACTTAGTGAGCTGTCTATTAGTAATGAAACAAAGACTTACTTCACTTCTGTCGTAATATATACTAACTTTAATTAAATAATATTTTATTTTTAAGCTATACATCAATAGGACTGTGCTTTAGACGTGGAAATTTATTCGGCATTATGGGGACTTTCTAGCTGTTGAGTGTACGTGGGTTGTAGACTCGTTGCTGTGCATTTTGGGATTGATTGAGTGCACTTCATAACATCCATTATGTTTTGGACACCGCTAAAAATGGCTGCCAGGCATAGGGGGCAGATACTTACTTACTCCCAGGGCCGTTTTATTTCGAAGTTGATGTGTAGCTGCACCATGTTGTTGTTTCGTAACATCTAATATTTACCAAGTGGGTCGTTAGCCCAACGCTCAACCCCCAACCTGGAAGGGGGCAAATACAGTCAATAAATCATGTAGCCTGACTTGTTTACTGTTCCAAAATAATTTAAACGTTCTTAAAATAAAATATATTGTGTTCAATGGGAAGTAGTTGTAAGTACCCAGTCATTTCAAATGAAAATATCACAATACCATAATATTTTTAACCAAGGTGATTTATACTGTCAGAATCTTACACTAGCCCATGCCTATCTTTAGTCACATGATCTTTTAGTGTTGCTGCTCAAAAAACAAATAATAATAACTTTGAAAACAGCTGAGAAAACTTATTTAAATAGTAAAAATATTATAAAAATCAGTTTTTATCTCTGTATTTTGGATCAAGTAAATGGCTTGATGTGCAGTAGAGACTTCCACCTATTACTGTTGTGTATCTATGATTGTTTCTTTCTTAATTTGACCTCAAACTTTTTAATCATAGTGTTAAAAATGGGTCTTCCAAAGAAACCGATTCCCTCGTGACATGTGCTATATATTCCATTCACCTCCATCAACAAATGATAAAAAAAGAGAGCTTTCTTAAGCTTCCCTGACTGACCATTTGATTAATCTAATCTGATTAGTCATTTAAAAGACCTTGGTATTTTTGGTTCGGTTAGCATATAATATAATACGTTCTAATCAGGAAAAAAGTAAAACGCCCATAATAAAGCTATACTTGTCAGTGGAATAGCCTTGGGGTCCAAGGGTGAATTTTGTAGATTGCAATATTCAAGTGTAATAATGGCAGAATTGTATGCTGGTATTATGTTAAACAAAATAATTTTAAAAATTCATCTTTTTATAAGTAATCTTCTGTTAACATCCTCAGATTTTTTTTTCTTCTGTTTTTCAGAGTATGAAGCCCGAGCTCAGTTACCTGGCTCACAATCTGGTGGAGATAGACAAGTACAGAGTGGAGACATGCTGTGTCATAGGTGAGAGTGAGAAATAAGAGTAAACAGAGTTTTAAGATGTTTAAAAAAAAAAAAAATGTATAACTCTTCTTATGTTCAGTAAGCCTGCATTTATTTGATTCAAAACAGCAAAAACTACAATTTTAAACTATATTTTTACTATTTAAAATATTAGTTTTTATTCAAACATATTTTGAAATGTAATTTAATCCTGTGATTTTTAAAGCTGAATTTGTAACATCTAGGCTTAGGATCGTATCATCTTGTTGTGATTAGTTGCTGAAACTTTTATTAATATATACAGTATTATCACGATGCTAATAAGTATACACTAAGTATCTTTTTAATTATTATACCTGTTGAAGTAAACAAATGTTGTTTTAAACAAATTAAATTGCAAAAGGAAGATAAAGTACAATAGGTAACACTTTACAATAAAGTCTCATTAGTAAACGTTAGTTAATGCGTTAAAATCAACAGTGAGAAACAACCACATTTATTAAAGTTACAACATTTAAGTAAATGTAAAAAATTCAACAGAATTTTATTAGTTGTTACCTCAAAATGTAAGGATTACTACTTTTGATTTTAACGCCTTATTGTTTACTAGAAATTTTATATCACACAAGTAGTTTTCATTGTGAGTTTAGTTAAGTAAATTGTAACAAATGGAACCTTATTGTGTTAACGAACAACTATAAGTTGTTCAATTAATATGCCGTAGGCCAGATTAACGTGGAAATGTTCATGTTTTAAAATAAACAGCCTACAAGACTAAGTATTTAGCACTGTTATGAACACTTAAAATCACTCTTAAAAGTTTAAATTATAAATAATTATTCATGGCATACCCATGATATAAATATTGTGCTCTTTCATTATCATAATATATTGATTTATTGAATATCGGCATAGTATATGTCTAGTAACATCTTTACTCCAGTCTCGTGATCTTTCAGAACTCATAATGCTCAATTTTCTTTATTATTAGTATTATTTTTATTATGTTAAAAACAGCGGAGTAGAATGTCTTTTAGATATCATTGATGAACAAAGTTCAGAAGAACAACATTTATCTGAAATAGAAATCATTTAATCGTGACATTATACATTTCTTCTTTAAAAATCACTTTTGATCAATTTAAAGCACCCTTGCTAAATAAAAGTATTAATTTCAATAACTTCTTTACCGAACAAAAAAAGATACCTGCTCCAAGCTTTTGAGCAGTATAAGTGTATAAATAAATGCTGTGTTTTGGATCTTTAGAAGTATGTTTGTGCAAAATCTTTGTCTTCCAGTTAAGCAAGTTAGTGATTCTTCGGAAGGGAACAAAGAATAACCATCAGACGTTATCTTTCTTGAGTTTGGAGGCAGGTGATAGATATTTGGAAACAAAGTCATCATGCGGGACTGTTCTGAGAAGTAGTTACACAAAAAATGCTGATGATAGATATTGGCTCAGAATTTTTTTGAAATATTATAACAACATTTGATGCGCATCAACAAATTGAATTATTAAATGTGTTTCCATTATAGTTAAAGGAACACTCCACTTTTTTATTTTTAGAAATAGGCTTCAGTTAGGACTGTACGATTAATCTGTAATGATCTTTCCCACTCTGGGAGAGTTATGGTGTGGAGAAGCCCCCAAAAAGCCTACCACCCTGACTATTGCATTCCCAGAGTGAATGGGTGCAACCCAATGGTTCAAAAATTGTATCCTGAAGGCGGTGCTGTGTTAATGATAACATGATAATGCTATCATTAACATTAAGATGATAATGCACCAACACACGCAGCTAAACAGAGTGGTCTGTTGAACATGAAAGTGAAGTTGAACATCTCCCATGGCCTGCACAGTCACCAGATCCAAATATTATTAAATGTATAAATATATACATTTAAAAATTATTTACATTTAGAATTCCTGTCCATCGTGTGTGGAAAATATCTGAATAGAAACAGCTTATATCAGTCCAGACACTTATGAATGCTGACTGGTTTGTTTTCTGCTCACAGGTAACTACTACAGCCTTCGGTCTCAGCATGAGAAAGCAGCACTGTATTTTCAGCGTGCTCTGAAGCTGAATCCACGCTGTCTGGGGGCTTGGACCCTCATGGGTCACGAGTACATGGAGATGAAAAACACATCTGCTGCCATTCAGGCCTACAGGTACTCACTTCTAAAGTAACACCACGTAAAGTCCCAGCAATTTGCATAACATTCATCAAAAGATTTTTTAAACAAATAATTATCGTCAAAATTGATCATGGTTTCAAAATGATTTGGCCGCACACTTTTTTTTTTTCATTGATAATTGCAAACAATTTTACCTTAGCACCCATTCTGTATATTAGAAAGAATTCTGAAGGATCATGAGACACTGAAGACCTGTTTAAAGTGTCAGTTAACACAGTTAAGACCTTCGTTCATCTTCAGAACACATATTAAGATATTTTAAATAAAATCTGAGAGCTCCCTCATCCTCCACAGACTGTAATGGTCATTCAAAGTCCAGAAAAGGAACCCAAAACATTCCATGTGAAACCTAAAAACGTCTTTGTTAGCCAATGTCTTGTTTAAGATCAGGCCAGGGTGCTCATTTACTATGGGCAATATGACATAACAGCACAACACACAAGAGTCCTATTACCCGTAGTAAATGCACATCATAATCAAAAAAGGAAAATATAGGTGAACAAAGTTTTTGTTTTTGACAAACAATTTTTTGGGGAGATTTGTATGATTAATAAAGTGGAACCACTGAATTCACATGGAATATTTTGACAGTACTTTAGGTTCCTCTTCCGGATTTTAAATGTCTCAGGACCATTACTGTATATGGAGGGTCACAGTGCCCTTAGATTTCATCTCAAATGCCTTGATTTGTGTTTCGAAGATGAACGAAGGTCTCAGGAAATTGGAAAGACATGAGGGAGTAATTAATAACACAATTTTCCTTTATGGGTGAACATAAGGCTTCAAAATATTAGCAAATTGCAATATATCATTTTCTAATTTGTAATAATACAGTATGTACAATATTTCTGTTTTGAACTAAACTAAATAAATGTAGCCTTGGCGAGCACACACACACACACACACACACACACACACACACACACACACACACCAAGAAATGTTCCCACCCTGATCCTGTAATATAATAATAAAAAGGCAAAAAAAAACATTATTTGCCTTTTGAATTGCAAGAGCAGCACGAATGACATTAGAACCTCTAGCACCATTTGGCCAATACATATTTTATATCTTAACCCAGGAAGTTTTATTGATGTGCTGTATTCATGTTGAGAAGTAAAATACATTTTACATTTATACAGGGTTCCCACAGGGTCATGGACCTTCTGGGGTGTATTCCAGACGTTGAAAGTCAAGGAATTTTATATTTAGAATATTTAAGTCATGGAATGTCAGGGATTTTTGTTTGTCATTTTAAAGGTTACTTTCCATTTATCAAAATGTATTTTTTATATATTGTGTTTTTTTTTTATTGTGTTGTTTTACATGTTTTGCCTATTATAGTTATATTATATTATAGCTAATATTACAGTTTTCCTTCCCACTGGTCAACCGGCAATTCTTTAAATTCTGTACCTTTTAAAATAGTTGATATTTTTTTTGCCTGTTTTCTGTTCGTCTGTTCGGTTTTGTTAGACTTCTGATTTTAACAGAAGTCCTTGTTAGACTTCTGATTCATTTGCCTGTGAGTAAATAAACTATTCATAACAAATGGTCAAACTAAATGCACTTCAAACCATTGTGTTTATAAAAGTACATTAAAATAAAAAAATAAAAAATAATGGATAGGTCAGCATTTATTTAGTGAAAGTCAAGTTAGAGTAGGGAAAAATGATTATGCAATGATACATAATACAATATGTTGACTTTTGCCCCTTAGACATGCAATTGAAGTGAACAAAAGGGACTACCGGGCCTGGTATGGACTTGGACAGACCTATGAGATACTCAAAATGCCTTTCTACTCTCTCTATTACTACAGAAAAGCCCATCAGCTTCGGTAAATACATTGTGTAAAGGAATCATGTAAGCTGTTTTGTATAAATATTGACCTGAAAGAGTTCACTTATACACTGTTTCTGTTTGTGTGTGTGTGTTTATATCAGGCCTAATGATTCGCGTATGCTCGTAGCTCTCGGTGAATGTTATGAGAAACTTTCTCAGCAAGTGGAGGCCAAAAAGGTAAACGCCAATGATTATACAGCACTGAAATTAATACCTTTTTTTCCCCAAAATGTGAATTCATAGGTCAGTAGCTATGTTTTAGATTTTTTTTTTTTGATGGAAATGCCAAGATGCACATAAATGGTAAAAATGTGCATAACTGAGTAGGATAAACATTTTATTCGATAAGAAAAAATTTGCATAAACTACAATAGAAACGCTTTCACTGAATAAATTTCACTGTTAGCATTAAAACGCCATGTAATTTTGTTATGCGAGATCATGTGATCATGAAAATGGGTGTAATGGACAGTATTAATGGACAAACCAGTGGAACAAGAGACTGTAAAACATCTGAAATGTTGTTTTGGTCATTCTAAAATGCTTTAACCATTTCAGTGTTGTTGTTGTTGTTGTTATTATTATAGTATTATTACCTTCAAAATTGCCTCCAAACACCACCACACATTCATCGGGTGTCTGCATTGTCATCTGAGGTGCAAGTAATTTATCAAATACTAAAAAACTCCTGCAGCTTCTCCTACAACTGCAATTATTTTTATTTCTTTTTATAGTTGTTCGCTTTGACTCATCGGATGAAAACACACCATTCGCAAATCTTTTATGTTATATTTTAAGTTTTACACATAAATTTAATTCACATCTTAGGATGGACACATAGCTAGTGATAGCTTTCTGCTTGTATATTTAATTATTATATATTTTTATTATATATATATATTTTGTGTGGGTTTTAGTGCTACTGGAGGGCTTATTCTGTAGGGGATGTGGAGAGAATGGCGCTTCTAAAACTGGCAAAGTGAGTGTGGGTTTTGTTATTTGCATACTAATTACTGCTAGTGCTGTTGTGAGCTGTTTTGATGAAGTTGTCTTCTGTTTTTTTTTAGGCTTCACGAGCAGCTGAATGAATCGGATGACGCCGCACAGTGCTACATAATCTACATCCAGGACATTTTCTCATGTGGTGTAAGCTGCTGTGTTTCTTTTTTAAAGGGACAGTTCACCCAAAAATTTAAATCTCATCATTTACTGGTTCTAAATTCTTACGGATTGAATATTTAATCCGTAGTAGGGACACAAAATACTTTGGAAGTCGATAACCCTTTTTTTTTCTCCTCTCCCCAACAATCGTCAGTATACCTTTCTTAGTTTAACGGAAGAATGAAACTCAAGTTTGAAGCAAGTACATAATAGCATAATTTTCATTTTTGGGTGAAATGTCATATTAAATGCACAAATGATCATAAGGGCTACATTTTTACACAGGGTTCCCACTCTTTCATGGACCCCAAATTCAAGGACTTTTTAAAATGACTAATAATTTTAAATCAAGCACTATAATTTACACCCCCGGCATATATAACACCATGAAAGTCATTCCTGTACTTCACATTTCACTTACACTTTATATTTACATTAAAATGCCATAGCAATGATGATGTTTTGATTGTCATTTTCATTGTAGATCGTTTTAAACAGTCATGTTAAGAGAACTTAAATACAATTAGCTGAATTCAATACTGGTAATATTAAATTGTGCTTTCTGAAATATTGCTAATATGGATTATTTGTCAGTTCTTGTATAAGATTTAAATGTAAGATTTTTCGTTCAGTTTTTGAAAGCAGCACAGTAGAATTGTTGAAGTAACACCATAAACTTTAAATTCAAGCTTTTTCCAGGCCTTGAATTTATATGTCTGCAATTCAAGTATTGGAACCCTACAGTACCAGACCATCTAAAGCAGCGTTTGACCTTGTTCTTTAGATGTTTACTAGTGTAATTCAGTGTATTGGTGGAAATAATATGGGCTGGACACACAATTTGTCCCACCCACATGGCCTAGGTTGTTACATTTTCCTATAGCTATGTTTTGGGAGTAATTTCGCAAAACATGCAGAAGTAACATTTGGACCGTGGTTTTTGTAATCACATGATAGGAAGAAATGTTTCTAGATTGATCATCTGAGTGTTTGTGATCTCAGGAGCAGTTGGAGCACGCTGAGGTGAGCACTGCGCTGCGGTATCTCGGACAGTACTACTTCAAGAACAAACTGTATGACGAGGCATCTCTCTGCGCTCAGCGATGCTGCGACTATAATGACGTGAGTTTAACTAAACTTACTACAGTAATTGGGAGTGGATTAAAGATTTTTAAGCCATGCAATCTTTTAAGATTTAGCTGTAAAATATAGCACATGTAGTTGTCAAATGTTGATGTGTACACAATTTTATTTAAATGCAGTGTTGGTTGTTAGCCTTTTCAAATGTAGTAGTGTTGCAATGTTTTTACATTTGACTAGTATAATCTAACACAGGGGTGTCCAAACTCGGTCCTGGAGGGTGTCTTGCTGAGTTTAGCTCCAACTTGCTATAACACACCTGCCAGGAAGTTTCTAGTTAATCTAGTATATCTAGTAAGAGCTTGATTAGCTGGTTCAGGTGTGTTTGATTAGGGTTGGAGCTAAACTCTCCAGGACACCGGCCCTCCAGGACCGAGCTTGGACACCCCTGATCTAAAATGTTGCTATTGTTTAATAATTTAGTTTGGTCTGCTGCCATAATTTAGTGTTAAAAGGACAGTTCACCCAAACATGTCCTTTATGAGTTTCTATTTTCCTGTTGAACACAAAAGAAGATATTTTGCCTAACTATTGACTTCAATAGAAGGACAAATGCTCTGGAAGTCAATGGTTACAGGTTTTTATCATGCTTCAAAGCAAAAAGAAATTCAAAGAGGTTTGTGACAAGTGAAAGGTGATTACAGAATTTTCAGTTTTGAGTCAACTGCCCCTTTAAGCTAGCATATTTTTAAAAAAATTCTTTTTTTTTTTTTTACATAACATGTTTCAGGCTAGTTTTTTGGGCTTTGCTAGATAGTATTTTAAGGGAACACTCCACTTTTTTGGAAATGTTCTCATTTTACAAATGTCTTAGAATTAAAAACAGTTGAGTTTTACCATTTTTTTAACCCATTCATCTGGTCTCCAGGTCTGGCGAGAGCACCTTTAGCTTAGCATAAGTCTTTGAATCCGATTAGACCATTAGCATCTCGCTCAAAATATATATATATATATATATATATATAAAAAAAAAGAATTCTGATAATTTTCCTACTTATAGGATGACTCCTCTGTAGTTACATTGTGTTCTAAGACTGACAGAAAATAAAAGGCTGCTATTGTTGTGGATAATATCTATACTTAACTATATATCTATACTATACATGTAATAGTCAAGGAACTTTTGCTGCAGCAGGCGCAGTTATATTATGCAGCGCTATTACCTAGCTGGCGACACGGTGGCTCATTGGTTAGCACTGTCGCCTCACAGCAAGAAGGTCGCTGGTTTGAGGCCCAGCTGGGTCAGTTGCCATTTCTGTGTGGAGTTTGCATGTTCTCCCCGTGTTTGTGTGGGTTTTCTCTGGGTGCTCTGGTTTCCCTCACAGTCCAAAGACATGCGGTATAGGTGAATTGAATGAACTAAATTGGCTGTAGTGTATGAGTGTTTCCCAGTACTGGGTTGCAGCTGGCAGGGCATCCGCTGCGTAAAATATACGCTGGATAAGTTAGCGGTTCATTCCGCTGTGGCGACCCCTGATGAATAAAGGGACTAAGCCGAAGGAAAATTAATGAATATTACCTAGCTAGTGATTATTTTCAGGCACTGAGTAATATATTTGTGCCTGCTGCAGCCAAGGTATGGCAACAAAGTTTCTTGATTATTACTCCATACAGACAATATAGTTCCTAGCCATATTGGCTTGGAAAAAGCAACTCATCATTTTTCGTCAGTCTTAGTACCAATGGAACTACGGAAGAGTCAAGCTTTAAGTAGGAAACTTATCAGAACATACTTTTATATTTTGAGGGAGATGCTAATAGTCAAATCCAATTCAATGATTTATGCTAAGCTAAAAGTGCTCCTGCCAGACACAGAAATTGGCTTAATGAATTTAAAAAATGGTAAAACTAAACTGTTTAACTCTAGGTGACTCGTAAAATGAAAATAAATGGAGTGTTCCTTGAACCCAGTTAGAAAAGATGTAGCATAGTAAATCAGACTGTCTAAAGGTTTCATCAGGAGCCATCAGAAATTAAGCTTTATATTAATAGGGTTTAATAGTAGATTGTTACTTAATTTCTGGAACCACTGCAATAAAATAATAATAATTTATCATTTTCCAGGCCCGAGAAGAAGGGAAGGCTTTATTAAGACAAATCTCTGCAGTGCGGGAGCAAGGGGAGCCCTCATCTACCGATTTGTCTCTACCCTGTGTTTTCAACCCTTTGTCTAACAACACCACACCCGTTAGAAGAGTATCTCCGCTTGATCTGTCTTCTGTTACCCCCTAACAAACACACGAGTCACTAACAGGTCAGATCTTCCATCCAGCTGCAGAAACATCAAGTTTTGATGCCGAAGAAGAAAAGAAAAAAAACTAACAAGATGTCATGCCTTTACTTTCACCTTTCATTGTAAATAAGTGTTTGTACAGACAAATGGTGCCAGTTATATTAAACAAAACAACTCAACGTGTAAGGGTCAATGTTTTATTACAAAAACCCTAGTTTTGGATTATACAGTGAAAAGAAGAGAGACATTCAAAAGTGACAAACATCTCACACTCTTGCAAAATGTGCAAAACAAAAGGAGCCAACGCAAGAATGTTGTGCTTGGATCTGAGCATTTGGTTCCTTACAAACATGCCAAAGAAAATCTTGCATTTGATTATAACACTGAAATCTTAAAGAATAACACAGAACTCTGCCAAAAATATATATATTTTGGGTGAAAAGCATGGAATAATCTGGATTTCTGGTCAGTACAGTGTAGAAACAAATGGAATGCAGCTTACTATTTAAAATCACTCTAATCTTGTATTTACAGTTTGATTTGGTTTGCATAATGCGTACTCATAAAAGAAAAATATCAAAACAGAGCATATAAGAAAAGATAAAATACATATACATGTTCCCTACATGGCCATGTTTTCTGCTTTAATTACAAGACCCCTTAAATAAAAAAGAATGCCAGAATAACAATGAAAATTAAAAGTAAAATAATCATTTTAACAATTTGTATGTCAACAAGGCCACCTGATCAGGTAATAAAAGACTTGCAGAAAACACTGCAAGATATATATATATATATAAAAAAAAAGTAATTATTAGTTTACACCTTTCAACTCTTAATATTTGACTCGGAGCATGATGGGAGTAGTAGGAGGCGATGGCTGTCGTGAACGCAACACGCGAGAATAAGGTGTGGTGACCTCGGTCTGCTGTCGGGTGGGTCGCGAGGGGGTCTTTGAGGGCGTGCGGGAGGAAAACAGGGAACGGAAGAACGGGCGTTTTTCAGGAGGCTGGTTCTCCACGAGAGCTACCGCTACCCCGCATCCTCTCTTCTTGCAGGAGCCGGATGCCATTGGAGACTGCTGATACTTGTCTTGCTGAGTGTTCTGGAAGCGTGTCAGGAGCTCGTCTTTCTTACGCAGTTCCGCTTTGACCAGCTGCAGGCTCGTGTGCAGCTCGACTAGCATTTGGTTCTACAGAACGAAAACGGGAAGAGGAGAGGGCGGCGAACAGGGTTAGAAAGGCCAGAGGGCAAAAAAAGGTGGCGTGGGAACTGGAATTGCACACAGTTAAAATGTAATCCTCTGCAAATCACATCGATTAGAGAAAGAAAACGTGGTGTTAGGAGGGAATTAGAACGAGAAACAGCATGTCTGTGAAATTAGTGATGGTTTAGAAGAAGGGATGCGTGTAAGTCTTGCGCATGGCTCAAGTCAGTGTTAGATTTTTGTGTAAACGAGTGTAAAATCTAAATCAGTGTGAAAGGGTTTAAAGAAAGAATAAAGGAAGAAGAGGGGGGAGAAATGGAAAATGTGTTGGTGTAGTAAAGACTAACTTACCAGACATTATAATGTCATTATAATTTGTTTAATTTATTACTCCATTTTATTATTAAAACAATTTAGTACAGACAAAAATCAAAAGCGAGTTACCATGTGCACTTCTAATGCGGTATACCTATATAAACTATAAAAGTTGAGGTAAAATAAATGTAATAATTGATCAGTGAATTCATGTAAACAGATCAGTAAGGAACATTAATGGGACATGATGATGGCTTATTTTGCAAAAACATATATATTGCTCAGGAGAAACAGTGTTTAGTTGCAAAAAGCACACAAATATGGTTCCACCTCATAGTTCCATTGACTAAAGGTTTTGCAAAAGAATAAAGTTTCTCAGGGAATGGATAAAAAGATTTGTGTGGAAGTATGTAAACCACATACTTACATAACACATAATGAAATATATATTTCCATCAAACTTTTTAAAAACTATAACCAATAGGGGGAAAAAAATGGGACGCAGTGTTCATATATTGTGTATTTGCATTGATTACCTGTTTGGCGAGTTTACTGTCTGCTGAAGAGAGAGCGTGACGAAGCTTCTCTCCGTCTGTGTTGCGGCAGCAGGCTCTTTCTCCTGACTGCAGCTTAATGCCCAACATCTGAAGCTCCACCCGAAGCTGCTTCAGGTTCTACAAACCAAACAAACACACAATTCCCATACATGTGCTACTCAATTTCTCCCTTCAATATATGGTTTGGGTGGAAAAATATATCCTGTAACAATCAGCTATGTAGGAATTCAGTCATTTTCCTTCGGCTTAGTCCCTTGATTTATCAGGGGTCACCACCGCAGAATGAACCGCCAACTTAGCCAGCATATGTTTTACGCAGCAGATGACCTTCCAGCCGCAACCCAGTACTGGGAAACACCCATACACACATTTACACACATACACTACGGCCAATTTAGCTTATACAATTCACCTATACTGCATGCCTTTGGACTGTGGGGGAAACCGGAGCACCTAAAGGGGAACCGGGGAGAACATGCAAACTCGTATAATTTGTCCAGGCATAATCAATATATCTCATCTATGCATGTACCAAACATTCTCTCGACTCGGTTTGATCAGTGTAATTTGAGTTGAGTTCAATTTAACAAGTCTTACAAAATGACAGCAATTATTATGTATTTAATTTAAAATGAAGCATTATCAGTTTTGGCCCAGTTTTGACATTTCAGTGCATCCCTAATAAATTTCCCACACCAGTGCAGTGATTGACAGCACAGCATACACAGAAAAACACCAGATTCATCACTCATCCCACATAGAGAAAACCATTTTGAAAAATAACTGCAATTCCATGTCGAGCAGAGATGGCGACAAAGAGGCAAAACTTAGAGACTGCAGTTATAACTAGTGAATGATCACAATGGTCATGATTTCATCAGTGTTTTTCAATTCAAAGAGAATCAATACAACTGACCCTCTGACCCTCCTCCAGTTTCCGCTCAGCTGTAGTTGTCAGGGTACCAGTGACGCCCATCAGTGGGAGGTTGTCCTGGAAACGCTTCAGTTCTAATAAAAAGTGTACATAAGGCAGTTAAAACACAAATCTAATTTGACTACGTAAAAATTGTAACTTAAAAACTATTCGTAAAAATATGTAACTTAAAAATGTTTTGCATGTATCAATCAACCCTTGGCCTATTATCAAAAATATGTAGTTTAATTATAAAGTTTAGACAATAATACAAAAAGTATGATTACTCTTTCAACAGTTAAAATCTTTGATTTTACTTGGCAGCCAGTGCTGACATACATAGAGCAGATGGATCCAAACGTAATATTTACGCTTTGACTTTTGATAAAAACACAGAAGTGAGCCAAAGTGTTGTACAGAAAATATACAAGATAAGCATAAGATAGTGTAAAAAATCCATAAAATACATGATAAAACATAGCAAACTACCTAAAAAAGACACAAATTAAAATAACCAGGTATTAAAATCAGGTGTCAAATGCCAACGAAAACAAATGAGTTTTAATCAGAACACTGAAGAGGCCTGCCTAATGGGCAGTGGCAGATCATTCCAAAGTCTAGGACCCGCCACAGCGAAAGCACAATGCCCTCTAAGCTTACGCTTTGTTTTTGGAACAAATCAGGAGAAGCTGATCAGCTGACCTGAGAGAACGAGTGGGCTTATAGGGGTGTATCAGCTTTTAGAGATTAAAAATCAAATAAAAGAATATTAAACTGTATTCTAAAATGAACTGGCAACCAATGAAGCGAAGCTAACAAGGGGGAAATGTGGTCATCTTTGCGAGTACCAGTTAACAGACGTGCTGCAGCATTTTGCATCATTTGCAAACGGGCAATAGCTGACCTGCTACTCCCCACATACAGTGCATTACAGTAATCTAACCGAGTGGTCACAAAAGCATGGATCACGGTCTAAAACTGTTGTTTTGGTATATATTGCTTTATTTATGCTAATTGTCTTAATTGAAAGAGCTAGATTTAGCTTCTTTTTTTTTAATCTATTTTATTTATTTTATATTTTTAAGTCACTTTACATATATGTACAATATATGAATGAACATACAAGTAATCTTGCATCTATCTAAATTTGATTATACATGTATGTACAATGATATGGTGTAAAACAGATTAAGAATATGCATAATATAAAGGGTACAGTGGGGTTTAAAAAAAAAATAAAAATTTTAAATAGTTTTGTTCAACAAAACATCAATAAAAAAGATCTGGGGGAAAAAAGAAACTTCCATCATCACATACAACACGTACCAAGTGTTTTGAGGCGCAGTTCTGTTTGCTTCAGGTCTAGTTCAGCCCTGCATTGTTCCAGCTCTGCTTTACACCGGATGAGCTCTATACTCTCGTGATCTGAATCCCGTTTGTTTGTTGAAGCCAAGCGCCGTGAACGACGCAGACCACCGTCATCATTCAGAGGTGGGAAATTGGCAGCCGGGACAGTATTACCTGCTTCTTTTTCCTTAAGAGCAGCAGTAAGCTCTCTGATCTCATCATCTCGCTCCTTTAAGAAATGAGAAAACCAAAAACTATTAGAAAATCACATATTTTGGCAAGTCTTGCACAAACAGCACTAAAGGGACAGTTCACCCACAGATGAAAATGCATTATTTACTCCGTGGTTACACAAGTGATTCCAAATCTTTGAGTTTACTGGAGTTAAAGACAAAGTAAGATAGTTTGAAGAAAGCTGAAAACATGTGTAACCATTAACATCCTTAGTAGGAAAAACAAATACTATGGACATCAATAGCTACAGGTCTTCAAAATACCTTCAAATAGGTTCAGGATAAGTGAGGGAAAATAAATTACCTTTTATATTTTTGTGTGAACTATCCCTTAAAACCATTTAAGTTATCTTATATGTTTTGTGGATGTGAAGACTATTTCCAAAACATAATTACCCGTCTATGCGGTATAACATTTAATGCTATCTTCCTTATCTGTAATAAAATGAACGACTAAAATAAATGACTAGGAATACTGCCAAATGAGCAAGTACAGACTATTAATTAAGACTATTAAGGCCATATATGATACTTTGTGCTCTATTTTGATGGTAGTTTATTTGAATTTCCTCAAATGTAACAATATTTCTGCAATTCTTTCCTTTTCATTACTTTGCATATTCCATGACTTTGTATTGTTTCTATTTTATGCAAGTCTAAATCACATTGAAACTAATTTATATGTGTATGCTCTCTCTCTCTCTCAATTCCATAATTGCTTGTATTGCCAAAGCATTTATAAAGTTTACATTAAAAAGAACATACACATGAAAACATGTTCTGTGTTATCCTAAAAATGCTAAATTCATCTTACATTTATTTAAAGACATTTAATTCATTAATTACCATTTAACTGTTACCATCCCCTACCCTGCCAGAAGACTCTTCAATAAAATAATTACTAACTCAAATTAAACAAATGGTAGCAATTAATACAATAAAAAAGGATGTTTATACCAGGTGTCAGAGTTTTGGTTCATTTTGTGAGATGAGAATACTGTAAAATCTCCCTTCACTGACCTCTAGCTCTTGGCTGTAATATTTCTTCAAGCTGCTCTTCAGGTTGTTAATTTTGTTCTCACATCTCTTCTCCATCAGATCCCTCTCGCTCTCCAGTGTCTCACTGCACGACAAGACAGACATTTAAAATCCACATCAGCTATTTATTGGGACAGTACATATGCATTTCATCTTGATATAATTTTTTTCCTCATCTAGAGAAGCACTTAATGAAGAACCTGAAGTCATCCTGCATGCGGCTGATAACCTCCATCATCTCAGTGCAGACCTCCTCTCGAACCTTGGCCTCCAGTTCCTCTTTTTCTTGCCGTTGGCGCAGCACCTCACGCTTTAGAACATCAATGGCCTTCAGCAGTGCCTGTTCAACATTAAAATAAAATCCAGATTAATTACAAAATTCACTATTGCTAGATTTGGAGACAGATGTCCACACTTTTGGTATATCGTCTATGAGACTTTCACATGAAAAAAAAAAGAAATGATAATGGTAGAAAAAAAGGCTTTTTATAAATTAGCTTCTACAAGCTGCGTTTCCATCTTGACATGAAGCAAATCTTTTCAAAGTTTGCAAAAAATAAATGAATAAATAAATGAATTGGGGGCATTAACATCAAGTAGAGCCACTAATTGCAGTATTGGTAACCTAGTAACCAAAATTAAACAATGCAAGCTTAATGGAGACAGCCGATTAGTCACGCTGGGTGTAAAGTTTGCTCAGTCAGAGTTTACTCAGCAAATGCATTTTCGTAAACACTCTGTGAATTGGGACTTTTATCTCAAATGTGGCATTTCAATCACTCGTTTCACATGTGACACTTCAAAATGTGCATTAACACAAGGTTCAACTACAACAAACAGCTAATTTGGACTACAGCACTACACCGTAAAACATTACTCGCAGTACAATACTGGACAATCTAAAACCATATTTAGCCCGAATAAAAATCAACAATAAACGTTATCACTCTGACATGTCTTGCATTATCAGTGCGTGCAAAGGTTCTGAATGATCCTCTTAATTCAATTTCGCAGGGTCTAATTGATATGGTAATATTGATGTCAACTATACAGTGTATGTATATATACACCAAAACCACATCCCATCATACCGTACTGATGTAGTTGGTCATAGAAGATTCAATGAATTTGATGTTCTCCAGAATTCAGTATAGATTAATACATTTTGGAAATCGCTTGAAACTTAATGAGGATTAAGAGTGATTTGAAATAAAAAACCATGTCAAATGAATCCTGATAATGGTAGACATAGCCTTCTGTAACTGAATTAAACTGGGTTTACCTCAGGATCAAACATGGTGATGTCTCCTTCCTCATCACTCTCCTCCTCATTCTCATCTAGTAAAGTGGTGTCGTTGGGATGAGCTGGCTGCTCGCGGAGCAAGGACAGGATGTAGGCCACACGAGTCTTACTGCACGTGCCATGCACCAGCTAAAAAGAATAAATATTTTTGTGTTCAGATGTAGCTTCAGAGTTAAACATTTTTCAAAGTAAAAATCTAAGCACTTTCCAAACCTTGAAAACACTAGGGCTATTTTTCAATACCAAGTGCACAAAGTTCGCCCTTGCGTCCTTGGAAGTTCAGACGATGCAAGGACACAAGGCATTGTACTTTATAACGTTACTTACCTCACCATACATTCATCAGTTTTGCTGTACATTAACAATAAAATAATTTAATTATTAAGAGAAATGTAAACATAACATAAAGTAGGCTACATACCATCCTCACTGCATGTATTTGTAACAAAGCATAATTTACAACAACCGTCTCATTCATTTTCATTGGGGAAAAAAAGGAAACAAACTATTTGTTTGAACAACAGTCTGTACACATGCGCACGTTCACAATTTATCAGAGTAAATGCATAATAAAATTAAATGGGTTATTATACACAGACCCCGTGTCTTTGATTTACAGATTCGATAATCTACAATGGATGTTATACAGGTATAAAGTACAATATGTATACAATAAACAGATAAACAATTTGGTAAACAAAAACAAACAGTGTACAACACAAACAAAATAATACACCTAAAAGCAAATACTAGGTTTTAAAGACAAAAAAAGTCTGTTAGATATACAGAAGTTTTATTAAATATTTTTTAACAACAATGGAGAGATCCATTGGACTGGCCGATGTAAAGCTGCTCTTGGCCGATTCGAGTTTAAAATATCTACATTCTTGCCTGAAAAACTATTAAAACCGTAATTTTTCACACAATATAAGAATATTTTTTTAAATCTTGCAGGTTTTTTCCTCCGCCATTGACTTTCGCTGGTTGGGTTGTGTTACATCCTATGACGTATTTGGGTGAGAAGTTGTTGGTGTGTGAGTGCGCAGTTGATTGTTCTTCCCTTAGTTTCTCTCTCTCTCTCTCTCTCTCTCAATTTAATAATCGCTTTATTGGCAGGACAAATGTTACAAATGTATTGCCAAAGCATTTCTAAAGTTTACATTAAAAAGAACATACATATATAATACAAACATAGTAAACACAGTAAACAGTAGT